>ML363746.1:0-18834 GCA_005239505.1 Nicotiana paniculata | reverse complement strand
AGAACTAATAAACTATAAAACTAAAAGAAGAGAAGAGAAGAAAAACTAAGTAGAATCCTCTGTTAAAAGTCCTCTGTCGAATCCCCTGTCCAAAGTCTGCATCAGCCTCTTAATGTGATGTTTTTGGGTCTATTTATATGTTTAGAATGAACCCTAAACGTCTCAAAGACTTCTATTCTAACTTGGAAACACTTAAAACCCGTCAAAACACGATTTCTGGCCGCCTGGGGACCCTGGCGTTTGGGCTCTAAGGCCTGGGTAACGCCAGGCCCCCCCTGGCGTTAGGGCTCTAAGGCCTGGGTAACGCCAGGCTGGGTCAGGCTGTTTGGCTCCAACGCCCGGCTATCGCCCGGGTGTCCCCTTTCGCGTATTTTTCGACGTATTTGCATCCGTTTAGCCCCGTTTCCATTTCCAATTCACCTACACATAAAATAAACCCTATTAGGCACATACAACGTGTATTTTATCATTAAAGCACATAAAATGCAAGGTATATAATGCTTAAAATCATGAATTCTAGCCACTCATCAACTTAATAGAGTACCAACATAACATATCTTTCTTATTGTACTTTCATTGGTAAATGGGCCAAACGGGCCGTCATGGGCTAACTAGAATAAACATAGAGGAATACTCAATATAGGACGACCCAACCTGATATAAAAACTTATACATGTGATATACTGGACTATAAGGCCAACATGATCATTTGTAAACTCAAAACATAGGCCGGCAAGGCCATGCAAGCATTCGTATATATGACATCTGTCTAAAAGCCTCTAAGAGTACACACTTAATATAAAGGTCGGGACACGGCCCCGCCATACCAGACAATACGCGTCTAACTCATACTGACCGAAAAGCAACTTCGGAGTAAATGGAGTGCACCAACATCTTGCGCATAGCTGATAACCTACTTGGAGGACTCTCGACCTGTCTATCGGGACCCGCGGGCATGAAACGCAGCGTCCCCAGGCAAAAGGACGTCAATACGAATAATGTGTTGATACCTAATTTTTTCCTATATTATTTTTAAAATGCATATGTAGCTTCAAAACAATACATGAGCACCAATTAATTATTTTCATAATTTTTGCATTTTTCTAAGGATTTTTATTAATTATCCCAATATTTTATTTTTATAAATAATTACTAATTGCCGCACAAATGGTTTCATAATGATTTTATTGCTTAATTTTTATCATTTATATTTATACCAATCTTTAATTATTGCATGAATAGCCACATTTATATTTTTTGGATTATAATTGCAATAACTTTGCAATAATAGCCCATGTATGCATTATTACCTTATTTCGCCAGAAAAAATAACTTTTTATATTTTTATAATATCAAGTAATTATTTTAAAATTATTTTTATGCATGAAAATCATTTTTTATAATTTATTGATTATTTTTACAAATTATTTTAATTAATTGGGTATTTACCAAATAGCCCCTTTGGATTCATTTTAATTTCGGACCTAACCTGATTATACCAACCCAATTACATAAAATCCTAGCCCAATCCACCCTAGCCCAAACTAAATAACCCTTACCCGACCCAGAGCCTTCTCTAATCGTGGCTGTTGATCTCTGAGATCAACGGTCCAGATTACCCCTTTCCTTTTTTAATCTAACCCAAACCCTAACACCCCCATTTCTCTTATTTCCACCGTCCCTGAATCCCTACCTCCACTCTTCTCTCGCAAACACTCACCCTAACCCTAGCCGTAGTCACAGAAAAACCCCCGTTCCATGGGATTTCCCTGTAATTTTCGGCCCCTGCCGACCTCTCACCTCTTTTGGTTCTTCGATTATGTTGATTTATGGAAGAATCTTGAAGAGAGTCAACCCATATTTTGTTCATAACCGTTTCATAGGCCTACCTATTGCCACCTCCGTTTGTGAGTATTATTTTCTCCGTGTTTATGGCTCGAATCTATGATTTTAAAGCAGGTTTCTTTCGTCTCTGTCATTTTAAAGAAAAACCTAATCTTATACTACTCGAATCTGTTCAGATCCTTGCAGATCTAAGATATTCTTAAATACTTTTTCCATTTTTCTTTAAAACATCCTGTGTTTCCTTAATATTGACTGATTTTTTTTATCTTCTCTAAAAGCTAGGGTTTCATCCTTTTAAATTTTTTGCAAAATACCAAGTTTTTAAGTGTTTAACCTTGATTCTCTTTACTTGCTCGACCGTTTCTCATGTCTAAGCCCTAACCCTAGGTTTTTCTGCTTATTGCATTAATCTCTTCAATATTTTCCCGTTATTGTTTATCTCTGTCAATCGATATATATTGACTTATTTTATTTAGGGTTAGAATTATATCATCCTATTAAAATTAGTGCTTCTCTGTGATTTTACTTATTTTCTTTATTTGTGACTTTAATTAGTGCTACTTGCCCTAATTAGACTGTTAGTCTGATTTATGGATTTAATTGACTCATATATGTTCAGTAACTGATTCACTTACCTTATTTGAATCCCAATATGAGTCGTTAAGGGATTCTCCCCAATTTAAGGGGCCTTTTTCGGATTCTTTTATGTGAATTGATTGAGTTAATACCTCAATTACCTGATTGATTACCTTATTTTATGAACTCTAATTTATTCTTTACCTTAATTGTTTTACTTTGCTAAGTGCTATATAAACCCCACTCTAATTTTTCTTTGAGATACAGACACATTCAGAAAGAAACACACACACAAAAAACTCTTGCTATTATTCAAACCTTTCTGTTACTTGTGTTTGCTACACTGTCTAGCCGGCTGAAAGCGAAGGATAGACTATTGGGTTCTGCATCCTTTTACCTTCATGTTGTCTATTTTAACTGGTATGTCTCTCCTCCTATTGTCATTCATTATGATATGAAGTTTAAACCTATGTGCTTTCCTGTCTATTGCTCTACTTCTGTGTAGTTAAGTCCATGTCTTTCCTGTGTATTGATTTCACTTAACATGACTACTTCTGTTTTTCCTGTTGATTTTAATTAGCAATAACTACTTCTGTGTAATTAAACTTCTATCTTTCCCGTTTGTTGATCTTAATTAGTATAACTACTTCTGTGTAGTTAAATTCCTGTCATTCCTGTTTATTGATCCTAACCAGCATGTCTATATTTGTTATTAGGTCATATTCAGTATGTTATGTAATTTGTGTGTCAACCTGCCTTTCCCTGCTTTATGTCTCTGTTAATTAGCTTGCCTCAACTCTCATGAAATTGTCTTTTCCAGCATGTCAATATGGTTCATACATTGTAGTATGTTCTTATTTGATCCAGGATACTTATCCACTTGTTTCTCAACTAGCATGCCTTCATGTTTGTCGTGTTTTATGTATTCTTGACTTCTATGCTCCAAAACCCTGCTACCTTTCTCTGTGTAGTTGTTTGATCTTTATTCTGACCCCAGCATGTTATATTCTAACCTAGTGATAAACTAAGTCAATCTTAGGCAATGTGATTGTTTAAAGTAACTATGATCATGTTCTGTCTATTTTTTTTGACTGTTGGAATCTTTGTTTGAACTCAAAGTGCTGAAATGACTCTGTTTGTTCCTATTTATTTCTAAAAAAATAAGGCTGTTTTCTTAAAACTATGTCCTATTTTTATATACTATTTTTAACTCCTACTTTTAGACTTCTAGGGTCCTGCCCCTCCAGTGTGAGCACTGCCTAGGAGTCCATGAGACTCCCCCGAAATCTGACACACTGGAGCTGGCTTTTTCCACACTTTTCAGAAAACTTTTTCTTTAAAAAGGTTTCTGGTGTAAGCATTGCCCGGGGTCCCTGAGGCCCTTGGGAACTTTGATGCACCAGAAGACCATTTGGTATACTAGGAGATACTGGCACACTTCAGATTTGGTTGAGGGCCTGGATTTCCAGGTTTACTGTTGTGCCTATCCAGGCTCCCTATAACATAGTAATTTCATTTTGTAATTCATTTATATCTGTTCTGTAATAATAATTCTTGTAAAGACAGATATTGAGGTTATTAGTAAAATTGGGAGGGACATTTATATATAACTTTGTGGGGATCAGGTAGAAATCATGTCCATAGGATTTTTATGATTATCTATATGCATTAGAAACCATGTCTATAGGGCTTTTCTCATTCTTTGAAATCCTGTATTTTCACATTTGCATTAGAAATTCTGCTTCTAGGTCATTTACCAATTTTTCATTAATAATCATGTTCTCAAACCATCATGTGTGCATTAGAAATCACGTCCCTAGGAATTCACTTGTTGAATTTGCTTGAAAAAATGGCTAACAACTTTATTCGCCTAGATATCATGCTTATAGGAATAACATATAAAAATCAGCTTCATCACTTAACCGTCATGCCTATAAGGAATAAGTATAAAAGCAAATTGACTATTAGATATCATGTTTGTAGAGATAAATATGTAAAATCAATTTTTGTGTCTATATGTCCTGAAGTAATGCTTGTGATCATTTTCAGTGAATAGACAGCATGCCTATAGGGTCTAAACAGATAAAAAATCTGCCTGTTATAACTCAATCGCTAGTTTATTATTATGGTCTGATTCACGCTTAGATACTATGTCTACAGGATCCTGCTCAGTTATCACCTAGGCAGACCTGTAGGTTGATTAAAGTTCTGAAGTTTAAAACTGTGTTTGTTTGATTACCTACAAACTGCCCAGATCCAGTAGGTAATAAAATCAGTAGGCAAACTGATTAGGTATTCACTGCCTTGTCTTAATAAAACGCTGCATATTCTGCTTTGTGCTCATCTAGATATCCTGCTATAGGATTTTAAATCGTTTAAGAACTGTTGTTTGAGGCATGCAATTGTTTGTTTACTTATGGAGATAAATCTGAGCCTATTAATTGTTCCTTATGTGATAGTCAAATTTACTTTTGTTTGACGCCTAGTTTTCTCCTTTTAAGCACCGTAGGTGAGTCTAGAACCACCTTAAATAGAGGCACTAAGCACCCCCAGGGCCATAAGTAAAGGACGGGTAATGCACGCATAGGGTACGTACTCAACACTATTAGAACGCTTAGATAATAATTAAGGGAAGGTACTTGTCACACCTCCCTTTTCACTACCCCGGATTAATGAAGGGGTAATAAGGGAGTTTTTCCACTTAAAGTGACACTATTCGATTTTGGGATTATTTATTGGTTTCAGAGTCGCCACCCGGATTTTTTACGGTGTTCCGGGACACCATTTATTTGTTGAAATCCCAAACCGAGGAAATTTTGACTCTGTTTAAAATGTCTGCGACCAGAAATCCGAGTAAGGAATTCTATTAACATGGGAGAAGGTGTTAGGAATTCCCGAGTTCCGTGGTTCTAGCACGGTCGCTTAACTATTATTATTTGGCCTAAATTGTCTGATTGTTTATATATTTTTTCCTATTGTGCATTTAGCACTTTTAATTTTTAAACCGCTTTTAATGTTTATGGATTATTTTGAAACAAGTCACGATGTCGTGCACTTATTTGTTTTTGGGGAGATATTATAACTACGCCACATGAAATGCACCCGCAATTACAACATGTGATTTTTATTATAATTTGAATTTGAAGACGGGGACATAATTTGTCGCACCCGCGTGTAAATTTACGTAGTCAAGACTATGGTCGTGACGGTTTTATAATGCCCATTTACGGGGATGTTTGAGTTTTCTATTTTTTGAAAGAGCGTTTTAGTTTTAAGATCGATTAGGACGTTTATGGATTTATCTTGGACAAGTTACAATGACGTACACTTGTTGTTTTTGAACACATAGCAAAACGTCACATGAAATGCACCCGTGATTGCTATGCGCATTTTTAGTTGTTGAGAATTGAGGGTCGGGGGAATGAGTTCCCACTCCCGAGTGTAGCTTATTGTAATTTTAAGGTAATGATCAATTTTTGTCAAGTTTCAAAGTAAAGGTATGCATTCTACCTAAGGATTACCTAAAATGATATTCACTAGTCCAAAGACAACATATTTTGGGGTATGGCCATTTTTAGCCCAATTTATCGTTTAACTCTTCGGCCAATCCTAATTGTGACTAATTCAATAAGGGGAAAAGCTATACAACTACAAAGAGAATCGTGCCATCATATAGAGAAAGTCGAAATACTGATTTGCAAATCACTTATTTAGAACAGTCAAATGAACACATAGCATCTTCACTGAAATAGTTTTATCAACTTTAAATGACATAAATTCATACTTCTTGATATACACCTTGTGGTCTACATATTGCTGTAAATCTGGATTCTTAAGAACACGAGATAAATCTAGATGAGAGATTACTTTGAATAGCAAATTCATATTTATATATACTTCAAAATTCCTTTGATCTAAAAGTAGTCGTTTCCAGAACTTCAAGAGGTATTTACGGGGGTCATTTAGACAGGTTGATTTGAAAGAAAAATTGTAAGAAAAGATTTAGAAAGGGTGCCTTTAGATTTTTCTATCAAATCTTAGTGCTTAAAATATTAATGCCTGGAACTTTGTACTTAAATCTGAGAATAAACATCCTTGAGGCTAAAGGCTCTTCGCGTTTTCTAGGCCCTCTGGATTATGATCAGACCTTGATGGGCCATTATCAATAGTTTGGTCCATCTTAAACTATCAAGAATAGCCGTGTTTGGGTCCAGTGTCCCCAAAAAAATCTGGAGCTAATTATACACATTTTTTGAAAATTATGGGAACACATACATACTGAAAGAAAGATTGCTAATATGAATAAATATAATATCCAGTCTTATATTACAAATAAAGCATATACAAAAGGCTGTAATTATGCTATTACATTGTTCTTAAATTAAATACATAAGTTCTAATAATAAGAAGAAAGATTAAAAGAAACAAGGTTAGCTGCTACGCCTATTCAACCCAATAAATTTCACACTTTTAGGATTTGTATTCTTCGGCTTTTAGTCCCAACTGGACCATGCAAAACTCATGTGCGTTGTAAGAGACTGAATCTGATCATTACAGGGATCAAATTAAACCCTTTACGTGCTGCTCCCCATAGTGATATAAGATATAAGTCGTCCAAACCAACATATACATATAAACATCTTATGGGGTGCATTTGACCATTAAGGGGGTCAGATTCACTACCCTTTAATGCTATCTCATGACTCTATTACGACTTCATGGATATGGAATTAATCACAGAAGCCTTTTGAGAGATAATTCTACAGTTATAATCACACATAGATGAATAGTCATATTTTAAACCAGTAATTACAGATTCAGCAGAAGGAAAGGCCATAGGTTTTATGCATTTTTCTTAGATTGAATCTGACTATAAAGGAGATCCTGATTCAAACTTACAGATGCAATCTTGTTTGCCATTTTTGACAACCATACCAGTACTTCAAAAAGTATTCCTTTGAACATTTTGACTATTCTTGGCTTTTTAGAGACTGAATCAGACCATATAAGGGTTCAGATTCTTTACTTTATAGCCCTTTTGACTACATGCTGTATACCCTTTATAAGGTGAATTTCAGCCAACTACACTACTGTTTTGTGCACTATTATAGGGTGAATTTGACCATTGGAAGGTCAGATTCATCTACCCTAGTGCTGATACTAACCTATCTAGTGATTTGCTTGTTAAATCTCTTTATTGACCAAAGAGACTCAATTAAAAAAAAACATATTTTTCTTCACACTTATAGAGAGAGCCTGACCATAGAGAAGGTCAGATTCAACACCTCAGTGCAACCTTATTTTTTAATATAGAACTATGAGTATTTACCATATCTATATACATTTGGCCTGAAATAACAGAATATTTCAACAGGGAGGCAGCAACAAAACAAATAGTATTCATCATATTCAACAGGTTCATTAATATGCTAATAAAACATCTATACAGTCACATGTACTTAAAACAAGAGATATAACCTCATTTCATCAATGACAACTAATTTAAGCAGGGAGAAGAATAAGAAGATTCCAATTCAAGAACTTTCATTAAGAAAAGATGAGTTAAATACATGCCTTTTAAGAGAGAAACAAACAAAGATACTTGACCAAATAAAGGTCAAGTATGAACAACAAGAAGGAAGAGAGATCAGCAACAGCAAAGAGAAAAACCCAAAGAAAACCAACCAATCCAGCAAGAATAACCCAGAAATCTTGTGTGAATGTTGAAGGAAGAACCTCCAGAAAACCAAAATTCAGCCAAAGGGAAGATAGCAACTGAACTAGGACATCTGCTTATGAACTTGTTTTCTAAAAGGGAATCAGATATTTTTTTCTAATAGGACTCTTCTTTTCAAAACCTTTTAAGTAGAGAACAGTATTTCTGTAAAGTGGAGAGGATTCTTTATCCCAACAGCTCAAAAGTGTAAAAATTCTAACCCCCTCACCTCTAAAAAGAGGGTCTACTTATAGGATATTTGAGAATGAGATATTCTTTGAATATTCCCTATCTAATACTGAAAAATAGTACCAAAATAGTACATAGGGCAGTTGCCAACCCTATCTTTGGGACAGCTGCCCCCATTCCAGAACTTTCTTCTTTAGAAAAATATCCTTTTAACCTTAAGAGCCTGATTTCCTAAATTGAGTTACCTAATGTACCCCTTGGAGTCCCTGAATTTATCATTGGGTAATCAAGGTTAAGCTCACTTTGGTTTATTATTTAACTCTAGTTAACTAACACTAGTTAGGTTCACTAGTTAACTAGGCATTAACTTTGGTTAGTTAACCCCAACTATGTACTTTAGTTAACTATTAGTTGTTCTTAACTAAGGTTGAGTTAATTAATTAAAGGTTAATTGATTAAATGCCTAGAGTTAGTTTCATACTACTTACTTATGTTTAAATCAATTAATTGAAGTAAACCAATCAACTTTGACTTCTTAAATTAAGTTAACTGATTTAGTTTAATTAAGTCAACCCACTTACCTAAAATCAGAAACTTAACTAATTATCAAGCGTAGGTTAAATGATTTATTTTAGTTAATTAGTCCTAAATTAATTACCTTAGGCAGGTTTTAGGACTTAGTTAGTTAATAAAAAATGGTTAGTTTATTAGACTGCTTCTTGATCTTAGTTAATTATATTAGTAACTAAAATCTTAACGAAGTTAGGAGCCTAATTAACTAATAAAATAATCCAGTTGAATGATTAATCTTCATATTATACTAAGGTTAGGGTGAGTAATCAAATGGAGATGGACAGTAGCATTTAGAGAGGAGATAAACGACAGTAAAGGTATTCTAGAGAACTTAAGCATGAACCAGTAAAGCTAATTATTTATTTTAACAAGTAGAACCTCTAATAAATCAATGATAATTAACAGGAAAACCTAAATGACTAAACATGGTTGCAAAAACAGTCCGGAATGTGCATAACATGTTAAACACTGAATTAATCAAATCGAATGTAGTGCGAATCAAAGCAGAACAATCATACATACAGATAATGACGAAACCTAAGTTAGGAAACATGGTTAAACAGGGAAACCTAATTACTTAGTTGACGAGAACAAAATCAAGACATGACTGTCATGAAATACATTGAGAGCTTAAACTAAACGATGAGGAAGAAATATAAACAGGTGGAAGAAAACGATGAAAGAAAACAAAAGATCTAAACAGTGATACAACAAAAATAATTAAACTATGACATATTCATGCTAATAGCACAAGAAACAGTTAGAAGGGAAGGAGAGGATACCCGTTAAAGGGGTTTTTGGCTGGGAAAGAGAAAGGAGGTCGCTGGACCTTACCGGATTCCAGTGGGGTTTGAAGAATGAATCAAACCTTCATGAATCGATTGATCTAGTTAAGAGCGATCGACCCATGAAGGTCTGAACCATTGATTATCTTTGAATCGGCCGGGGAGTAGTTTTGGGGTTTTCAGATTCTTAGATCTGAAACTGGCGCGAATCGATTGGGCTTTTAGGGAAACTAGCAATGGGAGGTGATAGAGGGGATGATGGTGATTTTCTGGTTCGAATTTGGGTCTGGATTGGGTGAAGCTCCGCCACCAGAGGCGATTTCCGGCAGGACTGAGGGTGGCGGCTAGGATTTGTGGTTTAGAGAGATGAGAGAGAGAGAGAGAGACGGACGAAGGGGAAATGAGGGGTTANTAGGGCTTAGTTTGGACATTTATATAGTTTAGAGGAGGTGAGTTCCTGGCCGTCCGATCAATTTCGATCAATGGCAAGGATTCAATTGATTAAACCAAACGGGGTTGTTTGGAAAGGTGTTGGGGCAGGCCGTGTAAGGGGGTTTTGGGCCTGGGTTGTTTGAGTGTGTAGGGATTGGGTTTGGGCCCGGGTAGTTTCAAGCCCAGGTCCGAACTTGGCTTTTCTTAATTAATTAAACTAATTAATCTAAATAAGTTCAAATCTATTTTAATCCAAAAATGTAGCAATTAATTTTAAACCTTATTTTTCATCTATTTACATATTAATTAAGAATAAAACAACCAATTATATATTCCTAATTAAATCTATGATTTAAAGAATAAAATGATTAATTTTTTAGTAATTAGTTATTAAAAACTACATTAGGTTAAATAATAGTCATTCATCTATTATTTAATTAATTATAAATAATAATTTCATAATTCCTTGATAATAGTGATGCAAATTTTAGTAATTTTAAAAGATGAATTATGGATATGCAAAAAATGTAAATAATTCACAATTAATTACTGAAAAATCAACAAAAATTCATAAAATCAATTGATTTATTGAGATTTTTATAGGACGATACGGCGAGTAAAGATCACATGCTCACAGCTGCCCCTCTTTGTTCGGAAACACGAAGAGTTTTCGGGCAAAGACAAAGTGAGCAGTAATGAACGACCTTTACCTATTCATATGTTCCATTGTGAAGCGTTTTGAAAAGTTTGACTGAACCCTGCTTCAAGGTTGCCTACATATCCTTGGCTACAAAGGAATCATGTCAGTGTAGTTCTGGAAGTTTTGGTAGCTGGGACTACCGAGTAAATGTGGTTTCACTGCGGTTGCTGCTGTTACTGCTGCTAATCTCCTTATTACACCCAAGTGCAAAACAGAGGACTAACTAAAACCTATCAGCTGCTAAATATAAGATTCCTATCTAGGATTGGGTCTTGGGTCTTGATCTTTTGCCGACTCTGACCTGGATCCTGATGCTTGTTAGTCGTAGACGCTGGTTTTGTCTTATCGTTTCTCGGATCAAATCGAGATATACTGGACGGATGACTTCAATCTCATCCTGAATAGTCCACATCCTCTCCGTTTGTGCACTTTTGGATTCAATATTCTACCCCAGTTTTCACTAGGAAAATTTCGTGAGTTATTGTAATAAAATCTATGCTACTTTATTATTGAAAGCAATAAAATACCGGGAACAGTGTACCGGGAGTGAATGCCGACTAGGGGGGTGGATACCTTATGCCTGAAAGGTGAAATAAACTAGGGATTGGAGGCCCTATGTTGGGAAAAAGATGATAGGTTATGCTGTCATCGCGAAGAGATCACAAGATTATGCCTGTGTCTGGGGAAGGATCAACATGTTATGTTGTTGTCACAAAAAAGATCACTGGGTTATGCCAATGTCTGAAGATAATGAACAGGTTATGCTATTGTCAGGAAGATCAACAGGTTATGCCGGTGTCTGGAAAGGTTAACAGGTCATGCTGTTGCCTGAAAAAGAGATAACAGGGTTATGCCAGTGTCTGAAGATGATCAACAAGTTATGCTGTTGTCAGGGAGATCAACAGGTTATGCCGGTGTCTGAAAAGGTTAACAGGTCATGGTGTTGCCTGAAAAAGATATCACTGGGTTATGCCAGTGTCTGAAGATGATCAACAGGTTATGCTGTTTCCTGAAATAGAGATTACTGGGTTATGCCAGTGTCTGGAGATGATCAACAGGTTACGATGTTATCAGAAATAGAGATTACTGGGTTATGCCAGTGTCTGGAGATAATCAAAAGGTTATGCTGTTGTCAGAAAAATCACCAGGTTATGCCGGCGTCTGGAAAGGTCAACAGGTTATGCTATTGCCTGGGGAAAAGATAGTGATCAACAGGTTATGTTGTTTTCAAAAAGATCACCAGGTTATGCCGGTGTCTGGAAAGGTCAATAGGTTATGTTGTTGCCTGGGGAAAAGGGAGTGATCAACGGGTTATGCTGTTATCAGAAAGATCACCAGGTTATCCCGGTGTCTGGAAAGGTCAACAGGTTATGCTATTGCCTGGGGAAAAGAGAGTGATCAACAGGTTATGTTGTTTTCAAAAAGATCACCAGGTTATGCCGGTGTCTGGAAAGGTCAACAGGTTATGTTGTTGCCTGGGAAAAAGGGAGTGATCAACGGGTTATGCTGTTATCAGAAAGATCACCAGGTTATCCCGGTGTCTTGAAAGGTCAACAAGTTATGTTGTTGCCCCGTAAAAGAGATCACTAGGGTTATGCCAGTGTCTGTTTGGGTACGGGAGTGATCAACAGGTTATGCTGCTGTCAGAAAGATCACCAGGTTATGCCGGTGTCTGGAAAGGTCAGCAGGTTATGCTGTTGCCCCGGAAAAGAGATCACTGGGGTTATGCCAGTGTTTGTTTGGGTACGGGACCCTACGTTGGCATCAAGTGAGGACTGGGATATCTTTGGTTGGAAAATGTTTGGCTAGGGGTTAAGGGTCCTATGCTACTTTTAGGGTTGTATCATATTCAACTTCACTTCTTCTCCTTTTTATATATATGCGGGAAAAGATTTTGGAGGAAACTTCCTTTTCTTTGGAGTCAATGTTGCAGAGCTCTTTCTAGCTCTTGCGCAATTCCTTCTGATTGACCATGCTTTTACACGTTTGCTTTTGCACCTGTTTCATATTTTCAAACAAAGAACAATTTGTTAGTTTGAAACGGTGGTTGGTTTTGCGGCCTTGATTTTCAACTGATTGATCTCAGTTCTTTTGATGGAGATCTCAACCACTTGGTTGCTTGTTTGTTTGCTGGGGATTGGGTTTCATCTCTAATCTCGGGGGTCTTTCACCATGGCGATCGGTCACGTGGGACCCACCATTTTATTTTGCCTTTGTAGGCTTTTTACTTGCTTTTTCTTTTGGATTTCCAGAGTATTGGGGAGGAGTTTTGGCCCCTCAAATTCTGCTGCAACGGTTAGTCGCGTGGGACTTAATCTTTCCAACTTTATTTCGCCTTTATTGGATTTTCATTCCTGACCTTTCTTCCAACTGTAACTTTGGGTCATTTGGAACATTTCGGCTTTTCAAACCCTTTCAAGATGGTTAACCATGCGGGGCTCAACCTTTCAACTTTATTTGCCTTTATAGGCATTTCAATTTGACTTTCTCCTTCCAAGGTTTTGAGTTTGAATCATCGGCCATTGTGTCCAGTGGGGATGGACTCAATGTGCCCGACGAGGCTGGGTACCTTTTGCATATTGACCCGTGTCAAATGAGAGCCCTGTAAATCAGTCTTGCCATATTTTCTTTGCCTTAGTTTCGGGATAGAGTTGGGCCGAAAGGGATTCAAAAGAAGAATAAACGACAGAATGAACAATGAATTTAAACAAGAGGTATCCCTTTCGGGGAGAGAAAAGAAAGACTTATCTTGGGTGCATGCGAGCTTTAATGAACATGACATGCCCTTTGGCCTGGATGCCTGATCCGTGTAAACCGTCCGACTCTCAGAAATTCATCACAACTATTACTTCGAGATTGAGAAACCTTGCCCCAGATTGTGTCCGTGTCAGTGACCTATTATCCTTTTCGATCAGTGGCGCCCTTTGCGGGTTTTCACCAGCTAACCTCTCTCATTTCTCTTCTTACCGTCACCTTGTAGTGCTCTTTGCAAGTTTTCACTAACAAGACTCTCTCATTTTCAATCTCTCCACTCACTGTTGCCTTACAGTGCCCATGTGGGTTTTCACCGATAAGACTCTCTCATTTTCAATTTCTCTACTCACCGTCGCCTTATAGTGCCCGTGTGGGTTTTCACCGATAAGACTCTCTCATTTTAATTTCTCTCACTGCTTGTATCTGCTCCGAACAACTGTATCTTCCAATTTTGGACATCTTTGCCGATTGATCGGAAGGACTTGAACAGGGTTTTTGGTGAAAAAAATTTGTATTGAATTACAACTTTGGAACCTTTTATGTGCAAACGTCGCTGAACATAGCATTTGCCCCAGCTTAAACTCTTGGGGAAATGTGAAATTTTTATTTTGGTGTGACTGAACCCCAGGGAGAGGCTGCCTACGTATCCTTTCGGAATCAAGTCGAACGTAGTTCAGGAAACTTTTGTTGTTGTTTTTGTTTCTTTTTGATTTTTTTTTATAAGAACTTCAGGTTCCAAAGAGGGTAATCAAAGAAGAGTAACCGACTCAAAGGGATTGCAAAAGGGTTAATGCTGTTTGGGTAGCGAGAATGAAAGCCTTCGTCATCCCAAGGGGAGAACACTTCCAAATATATAGAGGATCAAACGTAGTACCTTTTGACGGCATCTGCATTGACAGCCGTTTCGGGGTCATTTCCTTTGATGTCTCCCAGGTATAACGCTCCTTTTGGTAGCAATTTCCTTATGATGTATGGACCCTTCCAATTTGGGGCGAATTTTCCTTTCGTTTCTTCGTGGTGTGGGAGGATACGTCTTAAAATGAGTTGCCCTACCTCGAAGTTCCTAGGTCGCACTTTCTTGTTGTAAGCGCGGGCTATTCTTTGCTGGTATAATTGTCTGTGTCATACTGCGGCCATTCTTTTCTCATCAATCAGAGTTAATTGCTCCAGTCGGGTCTTGACCCACTCATTGTGTTCAATTTCGGCTTCGACAATAACCCGAGGGGAAGGAATTTCAACTTCAACGGGTATTACAACTTCCGTGCCATAAACCAATAGGTAAGGGGTAGCTCCCACCGATGTACGCACGGTTGTGCGGTATCCCAACAATGCAAAAGGAAACTTTTCATGCCATTGTATAGATGTTTGAATCATTTTCCTGAGAATTTTCTTGATGTTTTTGTTTATAGCATCAACGACGCCATTTGCTTTGGGCCGGTAAGGGGTCGAGTTGCGGTGTATTATCTGGAACTGTTCACACACCTATTTCATCAAGTTACTGTTTAGATTTGTGGCGTTGTCGGTAATGATAGTTTTTGGGATACCAAAGCGACAGATGATATTAGTGTTCACGAAATCCACCACCACTTTCTTAGTGACATCTTTGAACGTGATGGCCTCGACCCATTTCGTGAAATAGTCGATAGCAACCAAAATGAATCTGTGCCCGTTTGAGGCCCTTGGCTCGATTGGCCCAATGACATCCATTCCCCAAGCAGCAAATGGCCAGGGTGCCGACATAGGATGCAGTTTTGAGGGTGGCGCATGGATCAGGTCGCCATGTATTTGACACTTATGGCACTTCCAGACGAAACCGAAACAATCTTTCTCCATGGTCATCCAATAATATCCAGCCCGCAAGATTTTCTTCACGAGGACGTACCCATTCATGTGGGGACTGCATACTCCTGAGTTGACATCGCCCATGATCTTTTCGGCTTCTTTGGCATCTACACATCTTAACAGATTTAGATCGGGTGTCCTTTTATACAGTGCTTCCCCACTTTGGAAGAAACTGCTGGCGAGCCTTCGGATGGTTCTCTTTTGGTCTCCATTGGCCTGCTCGGGATATTCTTTTGTCTTCAAAAATATTTTAATATCATGATACCATGGTTGGACATCGGACTCTACTTCGACCGTGTTGCAGTAACCATGTCTTTCCTTGATTTGAATCTCCAATGGGTCTATGCGAACATTACCTGGATAGGGCAGCATTGCAGCTAGGGTGGCCAGGGCATCAGCTAATTCATTGTGGAACCGTGGAATATATCTGAACTCGACAGTTTTAAATTGCTTACTAAGATTCTCCACATGCTGTCTGTAGGGAAGGAGTTTAACATCTCGAGTTTCCCACTCTCCCTGAGCCTCCATATTCATGCCCATTATACAAGCTTCATATTCAGCAGTATTGTTTGTGCAGAAGAAACGGAGGCGGGCCATGGCTGGGTAGTGTTGTCCGGCGGGTAAAATCAAGATTACCCCTATCCCGATACCTTTCGCATTGGCTGCCCCATCGAAGAACATTTTCTAGGTGTCAGCGCCTTCCGAGGTTACTTCGATGGAATTGATTTCTTCATCCGGAAAATAAGTGCTCGAAGGCTGGTATTCATCATCGACCGGATTTTCAGCTAGATGATCGGCCAATGCTTGAGCTTTCATAGCCGTGCGAGTGACATAGACAATATCGAATTCTGTGAGCAAGATTTTCCATTTGGCTAATCTCCTGGTAGGCGTTGGCTTTTGGAATATGTACTTCAAAGGATCTAGCCTCGTGATGAGGTAGTTGGTATAAGCCCGCAAATAATGTCTGAGCTTCTGAGCCACCCAAGGTAGAGCGCAACAAGTCCTTTCTAACTGAGAATACTTGGCCTCGTATTATTTGAACTTCTTACTTAAATAATAAATGGCTTGCTCTTTCTTCCCGATTTCATCGTGTTGCCCGAAAACACACCCAAAGGAATTTTCTAGCACCGTCAGGTATAGGAACAAAGGCCTCCCTGGTTCTGGTGGGACTAACACTGGAGGATTAGACAGTTATTCTTCGATCTTGTCAAAAGCGCCCTGGCACTCGTCCTTCCATTCGATGGCCGCATCTTTTTTCAATAGCTTGAATATAGGCTCGCATGTGGAGGTCAACTGAGCAATGAACTTGCTGATATAATTCAAACTACCCAACAAACTCATGACTTCCTTCTTGGTTCTTTGGGGTGGGAGATCCCGGATAGATTTTATCTTTGTTGGGTCCAGCTCGATGCCCCTTCGACTGACTATAAATCCCAGTAATTTTCCAGATGGAACTACGAAAGCGCATTTGGCTGGGTTTAACTTCAAATTATATCTGCGCAGGCGTTCGAAGAATTTACTCAAATGCTGCACATGGTCATTTTGGGTTCTGGACTTAATGATCACATCGTCCACGTACACCTCAATCTCCTGATGCATCATGTCGTGAAATATGGCAGTCATGACCCTCATATAAGTAGCCCCATCGTTCTTTAAACCAAACGACATGACCCGGTAACAGTATGTTCCCTATGGTGTAGTGAAGGCTATTTTTTCTGCATCTTCTTCATCCATCAACACCTGGTGATATCCGGCATAGCAATCGACAAAAGACTGTACCTCATGTTTGGTACAATTGTCCACTAAGATGTGTATGTTTGGTAGTGGAAAATTATCTTTGGGACTGGCTTTATTCAGATCTCGGTAGTGGACACATACTTGGACCTTTCCGTCCTTTTTGGGCACCAGAACCACATTGGCTAGCCAGGTGGTGTATTGGACCACTCGGATTACTCCAGCCTTTAGTTGCAAGAATTTAAAATTTGAGTTACACCCTGAAATAATTCATAGTGCAGAAAGGATGGGAAAAAGCTGAACTACCGAGACTCCCGCCGGACGGGGAATGGAGTCGACTCCCAGTTTTACAACATGGCATCAGGCCCCATATACTGTACTTCGGCAGTGCTGGAGCCCTCTCCTGGTTGGACCATATGGACCTCATACAACATTTTCCTCATTGCTTCGCATATTTCTTCTATTTCTTCAGCCGTAAAAACCTCTTCTTCTTCTTCCACGTATTTTGGCTTGACAAATGATGCGGTGATGTGTGGGATCGGCTGAGGCAATACCCAACCCTTTTTCTTGCGTTGGTCAGCCCATTGTTCATCGTCTGGGGTAGCTTGAAAACCTATTCCGAAAACTTTTTATTGGCAGGAAAAGTGACGGGTTCTTTAATACCTTGCAAGGACACCCCGAGTCCTTTTCCAGGTGTGTACCCATGTTTGATCATGTCGTTGGCGACCATAATTTATGCATTTGATAGGAAGGGTTGCGGGCATGTGGTTCCTTCCTCATGCTGGTCCGCAACCACAATCTCGAAAGCCTGGTAGACTATGTGCTCGCTGCCTTCTCTTGCTTCCAGGCATGGGGCTAATGGGTCCCTGTAAATAGATTGCTCGTCTTCCTTATGGACCACGATTTCCTGGTCCTCATATTCGAACTTAACCATCTGGTGGAGAGTGGATGGCACTGCCCCCGCCGCATGGATCCAAGGCCTTCCCAGGAGATAATTGTAGGAAGTGTCCATATCCATGACCTGGAATGTTACTTCGAAGTCTACAGGGCCGATTGTCAAGACCAAATCAATTTCCTAGATCGTGTCTCTCTTGATACCATCGAATGTACGGACGCACACATTGTTGGGTGATGTGTGGCTAGAATTCGTGATTTTAAGCATCATATACCTCGCATTTTATGTACTTTAATGATAAAATACACGTCGTATGTGCTTAATAGGGTTTATTTTATGTGTAGGTGAATTGGAAATGGAAACGGGGCTAAACGGATGCAAATACGTCGAAGAATACGCGAGAGGGGACACCCGGGGGATAGCCAGGCGCCAAGCCAAACGGCCTGGGGCAGCCTGGCGTTACCCAGGCGTTAGACCCATAACGCCTGGGGGGACCAGGCGTTACCCAGGCCTTAGGGCTGTAACGCCTGGCCCTGCCTGGCCTTACCCAGGCGTTTGGGCTGAAACGCCTGGGCCCCGGGACAGTGAAAAACGGAGTTTTGACGGGTTTTAAGTGTTTCCAAGTTAAAATAGAAGTTTTTGAGATGTTTAGGGTTCATTCTAAACATATAAATAGACCCAAAAACATCACATTAGGGAGTTTTATGCAGACAGAGGCAGGAATTTCGTAGGAGAACCTGTGACAGAGGATTCTACTGAGTTTTTCTTCTCTTCTCTTCTTTTAGTTTTATAG
>ML363745.1:0-85018 GCA_005239505.1 Nicotiana paniculata | reverse complement strand
ATCCTATATTACTTGTCGACCACGTACACTTGCGTGTGCATTGGGATTTCGACCAACAGCAGGCGTGGCATACTGATGAGGTGCGGGAGGATTTTGCGGCTGCTGGTTTCGTGTGTTTTGATGAAGTGTTGGGTTTTGGGCGTTTTGTAGGTTGATGTCTGGGACGTTCAAGGTGAGGGAAATGTTTGCCAAGTTATGGACCTTCTCAAGTTCCCCTTGTAACTCCAGTATCTTTTGCTCTAACCGCAAAACCAAGTCATTTTGTGCCGGAGTACTCCGACCATCCGAAGTCTCAACATTCTCTGCATGCGTTGCGTTGTCTTTCCTGATACCACTCATATCGTCCATCTTAGCCTTTTCTTTTGTTCATAGGGTCCCTTGGAGGAGGAGGAGGATGTGGAGGACCTCTAGATCTGGTATGATATGCCGATGATGCAAGTATGCACGAACCAACCTTAGGGGATGGGAATAAACAAAACAAAGTAAAACAAAAAGGTAAACAAGTTAGTAGGGAATATTAGAAGGATATTTGTTGTATTTAAACACGTATTGCAAAATTGTAAATTCGTATCCTAATTTGGGGAATGTCACGACCCAAAATCCTAACTTAGGTCGTGATGGCGCCCAACAGCGGGGTCAGGCAAGCCAACACTCAATTTACTAAGGGTTCTTTCTTATTTGATTCAACATTTCAACATATACTCAGTTCTTAAAACATGAAACATAAATCGACACGGATAATTAGCCAGTTTTAATCAAAAACGGTCATGAGGAGGCGTGAGACAATATATATACAGACCCGTAATCCATAATAACTACCACGTGTGTGCCAGGAACTAGTGTCACAAGTCCTACGGGCATACTAACAGAATATACAAAAGATATAATATACAGTCCCACTGTATGAAGAAATAGAGGGGAAATATGCAAAAGAAACTCCATGGTGCTCTCGGAGATCTCCAGGAGAAAACAACTCACCGTAAAGTCAGGTCCGTATATAATCAGAATCAAGCTCCGGACAAACAACCAGATGCACCAGCCTTAGAAACTGTACAATTAAGTACTGAAGCGTAGCATGAGTACATAAATATATATGTACCCAGTGAGTATCCCACCTAATCTCGAAGAAGTAGTGACGAGAGGTCGACTTGACACTCACTAAGGTCCAACAATATAATTTAACAGAATATGATGAAAACGGTAGGCATGTAAAGGTAGTGAAGCAACAAATAGATAAGACACTGAAATCCAAGTATATACTGGAAGTTGATAAACAATTACTACTTCATCTTCCCCCAAATATCTGTCAAATCAATATCCATGAATTCAGTAACAATTAATCATACACATACAGGATAAGGACAACCGGCCTGAGCCATAAGATAATCATATTTGTGCACTGCCGAGGGTCGAACGGTCTGAACCATAAGTGCACTTTACCGTAAAGTACTCACTTTTATGCACTGCCTAGGATCAAACGTCTCGAACCATAAGTGCATCTTTGCCATAAAGTAATCATATCTATGCAC
Organism: Nicotiana paniculata; assembly: GCA_005239505.1. Taxonomy (NCBI): domain Eukaryota; kingdom Viridiplantae; phylum Streptophyta; class Magnoliopsida; order Solanales; family Solanaceae; genus Nicotiana; species Nicotiana paniculata. The sequence continues at coordinate 83,489 of ML363745.1, read as the reverse complement.
TGTCGAGGATCGAACGGCCCGAACCATAAGTGCATCTTTCAATCCGTCGTGACGTACAGCCCGCTCCCATGAGAGTGGGGGAATCACACTCCGCTCGCAGAATGTAAATTCTGAAGCGGTCACATACACACACAATATTCCATTTTAAATTACTGTTCACTGAACAATTCCTTAAAATTTCTCAAATTCCATGATCTCAGGGAAATAAGCCGCATGTAACATTTAATTCATTAAGCATATAGTTCATTTCAAGGAAAAAACAAGGCATGAAGTGGGCTTAACTACCCGGACATAATAATAATAGCCGCTACGTACGTACTCTTGTCACATTGTACGTACGTAGCCCCCACAAATATCACACATAGCATTTAAAACACCTACGGGGACAATTCCCTCTTACGAGGTTAGAAAGGAGACTCACCTCGCGTCGCACCTACTCCCCGAGTCAAGAATGTGCCCGAAACTCTAAACTCGTCACCCAAAGGACTTGAAGCTAACCAAACGTTACGTAAATATATCAAATTTATACTCAAAGCATGGAATTCTCCTATTATTTAATCAAATTCATCATTCTTGAAGAAATCCCAAAATCCAACCCCGGGCCTGCATGCTCGGATTTCAAAAATTCTCGAAGGAAACACTCACCCATAACCTAAGGATCATTAATATATGATTTTTGTATGATTTCATAGCCAATTCACGGGTAATTCCCTAAATTCTCGAAAGCCCTAGGTTACTACCCAATTCCTTAATTTATGACTAATTATGTAGTTAAATTAAACTAGGAATTCATGCATTAACTAACTTTAGGGTAGAATTTACTTACCTCTCAGTGGTTGGGTCGTGGGGCTCTTTTCCAAGCTCTCAAAATCGTCTATGGTGGAAGAAAATAGGATAATCCCACACTTAAAGACCTTACTGCCTACAGGGGTTTCCGTAACTGCGACTCGACGACCGCATCTGCGGTCTCGCACTTGCGAGCAATAGCTCGCACTTGCGGAAAATGGGACAAGGTCTTGGGCTTGCACCTGCGGGCTGGAGTCCGCACCTGCGGCTCCGCACCTGTGAGAACTAGGCAACCCACCTGGGGGTCGCAACTGCGAGGCCTGGACCGCAAGAGCGGTCTCGCACCTGTGACTAGGCAACCGCACCTGCGATCACACCAGATCAGGTGCACCAGATACTGCTTCAGCTGGTTTTTGGCCTTGTTTGGTGCCTGGGAGGAACCTGGGCCCACCCGAGCCCCCGTCCAAATATACCAACAAGTCCCAAATCATAATACGTACTTACTCGAGCCTTCGGAACACCCGCAACAACACTAAAACTCAAAATCACACCTCAAAACCCCTAGAACCAAACTTAGGAACTTTATGTTTTTCTTGAATTCGCTAACAAAACACCGAACCGACCTATACTACTCGGAATGACACCAAATTTTGCAAGCAAGTCATAAATGGCATAACGGAACTATTCCCGGTCTCAAAATTATGTTCGCGCCTCGATAACACAAAAAATGCGTCCCAAACCACAATATGAACTTAAGGAACTCTTATTTCAATATTGGGCGCCGAAACGCTCCCGGGTCATCCGAAACTCATTCCGAACATACGCCCAAGTCCGAAATCATAGTACGAAGCTACCAGAAGCGTTGAAACTTGATTCCGAGGTTGTTTACTAAAAATGTTGATCGAAGTAAAACTTGGCCTTAAAGGCCAACCTGAAGGAACCAAGTGTTCCAATATCGCTCTAAACACTTCCGAAACCCGGATCACCCGCCCCCGCAAGTTATAAATTACAATAAGCCAATATGGGAAGTTTCATTTAGGGGAACAGGGTCTGATAACGCAAAACGACTGGTCGGGTCGTTACCTCCTCCACCTCTTAAACAAAGGTTCATCCTCGAACAGGTCTTGAATCATATCTGAAGTGCTGAATAAGTGCGGATATCTGCTTCGCATGTCCTCCTCGGACTCCCAGGTCGCTTCATCGACTGGTTGGCCCCTCCACTGGACCTTCACTGCAAGAACTCTCTTGGACCTCAACTGGCGGTCCTGACTATCAATAATAGCAAATGGCTCCTCCTCGTAGCCCAACTTCTCATCCAACTGAATAGTGTTGAAATCAACCACGTGAGAGAATGTGGCGTGGTACCTCCGGAGCATAGATACATGAAAGACCGGATGAACTCCTGATAAACTGGGAGGTAAGTCTAGCTCATAAGCAACCTCCCCAACTCGCCTCAACACCTCGAAGGGTCCTATAAACCTCGGGCTCAGCTTGCCCTTCTTCCCAAACCTCATAATACCCTTCATCGGCGAGACCTTCAACAGAACCTTGTCTCCCCCCATAAATGATACATCACACGCCCTCTGATCCCCGTAATTCTTCTGTCTGGAATATGTTGTGCGAAGCCTCTCCTAAATCAACTTCACCCTCTCCAAAGCATCCCTCACTTGGTCGGTGCCATATAACTTAGCCTCGACAGGCTCAAACCACTCGATAGGGGAACGACATCGCCGACCATACAAAGCCTCAAATGGATCCATCTTGATGCTGGACTAATAACTATTATTGTAAGAAAACTCGGCCAAAGGAAATAACTGGTTCCACTGACTTACGAAGTCAATCACGCATGCCCTGAGCATGTCCTCCAATATCAGAACTGTACGCTCCGACTGGCCATCAGTCTGAGGGTGAAATGTTGTGCTGAGGTCTATCTGGGTGCCCAACCCATTGTGCAATGCTCTCCAGCAGTGCGAGGTGAACTGAGGACCTTGATCTGATATAATGGACATCGGCACACCCTGCAACCGGACTATCTCCCGAATGTAGATCTGGGCTAACCTCTCATAAGTATATGTAGTAGCTACAGGAATGAAATGTGCCGATTTGGTCAATCTATCCACAATGATCCAAACCGTGTCAACCTTCCGCAAAGTCCGAGGCAACCCAACCAGGAAGTTTATAGTGATGCGCTCCCATTTCCACTCAGGAATGGGCATCTGCTGAAGTAGCCCTCCTGGCCTCTGGTGCTCATACTTCACCTGTCGGCAATTAAGACACCTAGTCACATACTCAACAATGTCCCTCTTCATCCGCCTCCACCAGTAATGCCGCTTCAAATCACGATACATCTTCGTAGCACGAGGATGAACAGGATACCGAGAACTGTGTGCCTCCTCTAGAATCCTCTCCCTCAGGCCATCAACATTAGGAACATATAAACGACCCTAAAATCTCAGAACACCATCCTCTCCAATAGTAACCTCCTCGGAACCACCTTGTATCACTGTCTCCCGAAGCTCTCTAAGCACGGATCATCGAACTGTCGAGCCTTAATCTCCCCAATAACGAAGACTGAGAAACCACATGTGCTAAAACTCAACGAGGCTCTGAAAGGTCTAATCTCACCAGGTGATTAGCCAAGGATTGAATGTCCAAGGCTAGAGGTCTCTCCTCTGCTGCAATATAAGCCAAACTACCCATACTCTCCGCCGTCCAGATCAAGGCATCTGCTACCACATTTTCCTTGCCCGAATGATAAAGAATGGTAGTATCATATTCCTTCAACAACTCAAGCCACCTGTGCTCCCTCAAATTAAGGTCCCTCTTCTTAAACAAGTGTTGCAAGCTGTGGTGGTCTGTATAAACCTCACAGGACACCCCATAGAAGTAGTGCCTCCAAATTTTAAGAGCATGAACAATCGCCGCCAACTCTAAATCGTGCACAAGGTAATTCTTCTCATGAACCTTCAGCTGGCTCGAAGCATAAGCAATAACTCTCCCTTACTGCATCAACACACATCCCAATCCAAGACGCGAAGCGTCGCAATACACTGTATACATCCCCGAACCGGAAGGCAGTACCAGAACTAGTGCTGAGGTCAATGCTGCCTTGAGCTTCTGAAAGCTCGCCGCACACTCATCGGACCATCAAAACGGGGAATTCTTCTGAGTCAATCTAGTCAATGGACCTTCAATAGAAGAGAACCCCACCACAAATCGGCGATAATAGCCTACTAGGCCGAAAAAGCTCTAAATCTCTATAGCTGAAGTAGGACGCGGCCAACTCTGAACTGCTTCGATCTTCTGAGGATCAACCTTGATACCCTCTTCGGATACCACATGCCCCAAGAATGCTACGGAATCCAAACAGAACTCACATTTGGAGAACTTAGCATATAGCTTCTGTTCCCGCAAAGTCTGGAGCACAACTCTCAAATGATGCTCGTGCTCCCCCAGGCTACGTGAGTAAATAAAGATGTCATCAATAAAGACAATGACAAAGGAATCAATATACGTCCTGAACATGCTATTCATCAAGTCCAAGAGTGTTGTCGGGGCATTAGTCAAGCCAAAGGACAACACCAGGAACTCATAGTGGCCATATCTCGTACGGAAAGCAGTCTTTAGAAAATCTGAGGCCCGAATCTTCAGCTGATGGTATCTCGATCTCAAATCAATCTTAGAAAACACCCTAGCACCCTGCAACTGGTCAAACAAATCATCGATGCGCGGCAAAGGACACTTTTTCTTAATGGTGACCTTGTTCAACTGGCGGTAAACAATACACATCTGCTTGGACCCATCTTTTTTCTTCACGAATAGAACTGGAACACCCCACAGCGATACACTCCGTCTGATGAATCTATTAGCCAACAACTCCTCAAGCTGCTCCTTCAACTGTTTCGACTCTTTCGGAGCCATATGGTATGGAGGAATAGATATAGGATGGGTTCCTGGAGCTAAATCAATGAAGAAATCAAAATAGATATAGGTTGGGTTCCTGGAGCTAAATCAATGCAGAAAACAATATCACGATCCGGAGGCATGCCCGGAAGATCTGAAGGAAATACATTAGCAAACTCTCGAACAACTGGCACTGAATCAATCATCGGAGACTCGCAGTGGTGTTCCTCACATAAGGAAGATAGTCCAGACAACCCTTCTCGACCATATGTCGAGCCTTCATGAATGAAATAACCCGGCTGGCTGCACTAACTGAGGAACCTCTCCACTCCAGCCTAGGCGACTCGGGCATGGCTAAAGTAACTGTCTTGGCATGGCAATCTAGCAAGGTATGATAAGGAGATAGCCAATCCATGCCTAGAATAACCTCAAAATTAACCATGTCAAGCAATAAAAGGTCCGCTCTGGTCTCGAACCCATAGAAGGTGATCAAACAAGACCGATAGATCCGGTCTACCACCACAGCATCGCCCACAGGAGTGGACACATATATAGGAGAACCCAAGGACTCGCGAGGAGTATCCAGAAAATGAGTAAATAATGTTGAAACATATGAATAGGTGGATCCTGGATCAAATAATACTGAAGCCTCTCTACCACATACTGAGATAATACATGTGATCACGGCGTCTGAGACCACTGCATTTGATCTGGACGGAATGGCATAGAATCTAGCTGGAGTACTGGAAGACTGAGCTCCACCAGAGTGAACAGGAGTTGCCTGACCTCCCCCTGACTGGCCTCCACCTATAGGACAACCGCTGCCGACCTTTCCTCCACCTCTAGGTGGACGGACTGCTGGTGCCGGACCCATCCGCTACTAACCCTACTGTACGACCTTGCCCCAAAACCTCGGACAATGCCTCCTTATATGACCTGGCTCCTCGCACTCGTAAAAACCCCCAGGTACCATAGTTTGCTGCCCTGAAGAAGAACTCTGAATGGATGGAGGGCGATGTGAGCCCTCTAGCATAGCACTGAAGTAGGGTTCGGAGGATCTCGGATGACTGGGATAACCACTGGGTGAATTCTGAATGGCTGGAGGACGGTAGGAACGCTCTGGAATGGTGCTGAAATGAAGCCTCGTTGGAACACCTCGGGGAGGTGGTGGAGGTGCTGAATATGATGGCCTGCTGGGCTGACTACTGCTAAATTGACCTCTTCCCTTAGCTGGGGCACCTCTGAAATCTCTGAAGAATCTAGCCCTCTTGTCCTTCTGCCCCTGCACCTTGCTCCTCGACCGATACCCCTCGATTATGCGAGCAATCTCTACCACGAGTTGATAAGGAGTACCCATCTCCACCTCTCGAGCCATGGTGGCCCTAATACCTGGATGCAACCCAGCCACAAATCTCCGCACCCTCTCTTCATCAGTAGGTAGTATCATGAGTGCATGGCGAGACAACTCTGAAAATCTGGCCTCATAATCTGTCACTGACATCTGTCCCTGCTCTAGCCGCTCAAACTGATACCGCATCTCTTCCCTCTCAGAGGGTGGGATATATCTATCCAGAAGCATCTGCGTGAACTGCTCCAAAGTGACAGGAGGAGAATCTGCTGGCCTGCTGAGAATATAGGACTTCCACCACCTACGATCTCTTCCCTCCAACTGGAAGGTAGTGAAATCCACTTCATGGGACTCTAGTATCCTCATGTTGTGCAGTTTGTCCCTGCACCTGTCCACAAAATCCTAGGCATCCTCTCCTCCCTCACCCCCAAAGACTGGAGGGTGCAATCAAGTCCATCTATCCAATAACTTCTGCGTATCACCGTCCGCAGCTGGTCTGGGCTCAGGTGCTGCTGCAACAGGCTGGACCCCACCCACGGGCAGTGTACCCAGGGTATGATGTAATCCTGCTGTCTGGCCTGTAGCCTGGGCAGTAGGGGTCTGGACTCCCCCTCCCGCCTGAGAAGCGGCAGGATCTGCTGGAAATAAACCAGTCTGGGACATAGTGTCCATAAATCTCATTATACGGGCCATGACCTCCTTGAAGCCTGGCGCCTTCATGAAGTCTACTGGAGCAGGATCTGCTGGGGGCACCTCGTCCTACTCCTCTATGATAGGGTCCTATGGTGGAGGAACCGGAATAGCTCTGGGAAGCCCTCGTCCCCTACCTCGGGCCGGTGCCCTTCCCTAGTCTCTGCCACGGCCTCGGACAACGGGGATTATCGGCCCCTCCCGTGTCTGGAACATCAGATGCACGCGTCCTCACCATCTGTGAGAGAATAGAAGAATGAGATTTAGTAAACCATCGACTGCATGATAGAATAAGAATAAAGAGAGGTTTCCTAACACCCTATAGCCTCCTGAAGATAAGTACAGACGTCTCCGTACCGATCCGCAAGATTCTACTGGGTTTGCCCGTGACTCGTGAGACTTACGTGAACCTAGTTCTCTAGTACCATGTTGTCACGACCCAAAATCCTAACTTAGGTCGTGATGGCGCCCAACAGCGGAGTCAGGCAAGCCAACACTCAATTTACTAAGGGTTCTTTCTTATTTGATTAAACATTTCAACATATACTCAGTTCTTAAAGCTTGAAACATAAATCGACACGGATAATTAGCCAGTTTTAATCAAAAGCGGTCATGAGGAGGCGTGAGAAAATATATATATACAGACAGATAATCCATAATAACTACCACGTGTGTGCCAGGAACTAGTGTCACAAGTCCTATGGGCATACTAATTGAATACACAAAAGATATAATATACAGTCCCATTGTCTGAAGAAATAGACGGGAAATATGCAAAAGAAACTCCATGGTGCTGCCGGAGATCGCCAGGAGAAAACAGCTCACCATGAAGTCAGGTCCGTCTATAATCAGAATCAAGCTCTGGTCTGACAACCAGATGCACCAGCCTCATAACCTGTATAATTAAGTACTGAAGCGTAGCATGAGTACATAAATATATATGTACCCAGTGAGTATCCCGCCTAATCTCGAAGAAGTAGTGACGAGAGGTCGACTTGACACTCACTAAGGTCCAATAATATAATTTAACAAAATATGATGAAAACGGTAGGCATGTAAAGGTAGTGAAGCAGCAAATATATAAGGCACTGAAATCCAAGTAAATACTGGAAGTAAATAACCAATTACTACTTCATCTTCCCCCAAATATCTGTCAAATCAATATCTATGAATTCAGTAAAAATTAATTATACACATACGGGATAAGGACAACTGGCCGGAGCCATAAGATAATCATATTAATGCACTACCGAGGGTCGAACGGCCCGACCATAAGTGCACTTTGCCATAAAGTACTCACATCTGTGCATTGCCGAGGATCGAATGGCCCGAACCATAAGTGCATCCTTGCCATAAAGTAATCATATCTATGCACTGTCGAGGATCGAACGACCCGAACCATAAGTACATCTTTCAATCTGCTGTGGCGTACGGACCGCTCCCATGAGATTAGGGGAAATCACACTCCGCTCGCAGAATATAAATGGCGAAGCAGTCACATGCACACACATTATTCCTTTTTAAATTACTTTTCAGTGAACAATTCCTTAAAATTTCTCAAATTCCGTGATTTCAGGGAAATAAGCCGCATGTAACATTTAATTCATTAAGCATATAGTTCATTTCAAGGAAAACACAAGGCATGATGTGGGCGTAACTACCCGTACATAATAATAATAGCCGCTACGTACGGACTCTCGTCACTTTGTACATACGTAGCCCCCATAAATATCACACATAGCATTTAAAATACCTACGAGGAAAATTCCCTCTTATGATGTTAGAAAGGAGACTCACCTTGCGTCGCACCTACTCCCCGGGTCAAGAATGCGCCCGAAACTCCGAGCTCGTCACCCAAAGGACTCGAAGCTAACCAAACATTACGTAAATATATCAAATTATACTCAAAGCATGGAATTCTCCTATTATTTAGTCAAACTCATCACTTTTGAAGAAATCCCAAAATCCAACCCCGGGCCCGCATGCTCGGATTTCAAAAATTCTCGAAGGAAACACTCACCCATAACCTAAGGATCATTAATATACGATTTTTGTATGATTTCGTAGCCAATTCACGGGTAATTCTCAAAATTCTCGAAAGCCCTAGGTTACTAACCAATTCCTTAATTTTTCAGTAATTATGTAGTTAAATTCAACTAGGAATTCATGCATTAACTAACTTTAGGGTAGAATTTACTTACCTCTCAGTGGCTGGGTCGTGGGGATCTTTTCCAAGCTCTCAAAATCGTCTATGGTGGAATAAAATGAAGTTAAAATGGGATAATCCCGCACTTAAACGCATTACTTCCTACAGGGGTTTCCGCACCTGCGACTCGATGGCCACACGTGCGGTCTCGCACCTGCGAGCAATAGCTCGCACCTGCAGAAAATGGGACAAGGTCCTGGGCTCACACCTGCGGGCTGGAATCCGCACCTGTGGGAACGACCCCACACCTGCAAGAACTGGGAAACCCACCTGGGGATCGCACCTGCGAGACCTGGATCATAGGAGCGGTCTCGCACCTGCGACTGGGCAACCGCACCTGCGGTCACACCAGATCAGATGCACCAGCAACTGCTTCAGCTGGTTTTTGGCCTCGTTTGGTGCCCGAGAGTCACATGGGCCCACCCGAGCTCCCGTCCAAATATACCAACAAGTCCCAAATCATAACACAGACTTGCTCGAGCCTTTGTAACACCCTCAACAACGCTAAAACTCAAAATCACACCTCAAAACCCCTAGAACCAAACATAGGAACTTTAAGTTTTTCTTGAATTCGCTAACAATGTGCCGAACCGACCTATACTACTCGGAATGACACCAAATTTTGCAGGAAAGTCATAAATGACATAACGGAACTATTCGGGGTGTCGGAATTCCATTCGGACCTCGATAACATAAAAACATGTCCAAAACCACAATATGAACTTAAGGAACTCTTATTTCAATATTGGGCGCCGAAACGCTCCTGGGTCATCCGAAACCCATTCCAAACATACTCCCAAGTCCAAAATCATCATACAAAGCTATCGGAACCGTCGAAACTTGTTTCCGAGGTCGTTTACTAAAATATTGACCGAAGTCAAACTTGGCCTTAAAGGCCAACCTGAAGGAACCAAGTGTTCCAATATCGCTCTAAACACTTCCGAAACCTGGACCACCCGCCCCCGCAAGTCATAAATCACAATAAGCCGCTATAGGAAGTTTCATTTAGGGGAACAGGGTCCGATAATGCAAAATGACAGGTCGAGTGGTTACAGGGAACCTCATTGTTCCCGAGGCAGGTTTAGCGACATATAGATTTGGAGAAAACTCAATGCTGATAACTGCGTCATTTCATTAATATGATAAATAAACCAAATCTATACTAAAATGACAATAATTATGTAGAGTCACTAGTGGCCTTCCTTATTACAATCAAATTCTAAAACGAATCTAGAAAACAAGTAAATATACATCCTAATTTAATCGGTCCCAGAGGGACCTTCTCCAAGCTTGGCCTTTTTAGCCCCATCGATCAGATTCCCCAGGTCGTGCATGTCCAACAACAGATATGCCCATGCTAGATGTCCTCCTTCATTTCCCTCCACATTCTGACAATCCACAACCCTTTTCCTAATCTTTCCCTCAAGCTTATCAAACCCCGCTCTATGTACTCCAACCTTTCCTCATTTGGTAGTGATTCTCCTCCATTCGTTGATTGCTTCCATGTCCCCTTTGTGATGTTCCAAATGTCTGGCCTCAGATTCAAAAATCCTTTTGCGTAACCTCCGATATTTGACTTGTGCCTCAGCAGCGTTGTCTATGACCCTATTTCTCAAATCAATCGTTGGCTTGACCTCTCCCTCTATGTCATCGACCAACCATGATGGGTAGAAGTAAATATGGCCGGCATGATACCGATCTGACTTGATAGTATCCTTTTCTACAACAATCTTTTTGATGCCACATGTGTTATGCCTCGCACTTAAATGGAATGGAATTCCCTAGAAGTTTTCTTTGTAATGAACCATTTTGGAGACTCGTGGTATGACCTGTTTCCTCCTAGCTTGCCTCATGACTCTGATAGGAGCATAAGGATAGATACCTTGTAATCCGATTAGCACTAGATGAGGAACATCTCTTGACCTGATGATGAATTCATTACTAGGGAGCCACTCGAACATCCAAAGGACCTTGTCATTAGTCAAATTTCTAAAGAAGTGTAACCAGCTCACAACGTTTACCGGTTGAGCAAAACTGTCCGGGATATAAGTCATTCTCTTCGGATGGTAATAAGCTATGTGGTCATTCAATGGTCGCCGCGGAAATTCTTGACGGTATTGTCCTCTCTGAAGATGTTCCAACAACCATATTTGTAGTAATAGATTGCAACCCGCAAAATTCCAATATCCTTTCTTGCAACGGTCTAAATCTCGGTACATCTCAGCCACGATCATCGGGACAATACTGTAAGTCTGCCTCTTGGCTCCTTCCATTAGGGTCTTAGTGACCATAGCTATGTGAGTGTGGATCCTTTCTCCTTGTATTAGTAATACCAGCATCCCCAGAAAATAAAAATGAATACGAAAACCCGGTAGTGAGTCCAACCCAGAGACGTGATGGAAAACTCATCATGATAAAGGCGATAGGACTTGTTGTGCCCATAACGCTCATAAAGGAAATCGAACGGTATGTAAGATTTATTCAGGCAGACTAACTCATCATTCCTCCTGAAAGCCATAATTTTTAGAAAGCCTCGAGAAGTATAATTGTCCTGTACTAACAAACCAAGGCTATACCAAGGAAGCCCAGCAAAGCCTCATATTTCCTCTAGAAGAAGAGTCATTTCTATGTCACCAAAATGGAAGACACACCTCTTCTCATCCCAGAACATAGTAGCGGCCTCAATCAGTAAATTGTTTTGCTAAATATCTAATAGAGAAAGAAAATTCCCGAGAACTCTTTTCACATAGTTTTTGTCACTTGGCGAGAGGTTTTCCCACCAATCTAGCAACAAAGGTGGGATACTTCGAACCATGCTGAACCTGGGGACTTCATGTCTCATTTCTGCAAAATAAATAAAGTTAGCCCTCCCCCCCCCCTCCAGATTTGACTATTTACACGTTAATGATTAGCATATCGCCACGTTTTCTCCAAATACTGCACATATCATGATTTTACCCATTGGGATTATGGAAATCCCGGTGGGTTTTGGACAAGGCTTGCCTTAAAGAGTTATTACGCGAATAGCGTTCTAACCCATACTAGGTTTAGACATGATGCATACACAGTTAATATTAGAGTGGGATTTCAAGAGAAGTCTAGAACGGTACCCTCAAGTGGACAACTTGAGAAGGAAAGGCACGAAACTGTTGATTGCACTGCTGAATGAATAGTTTTACTGCAAATAAGCCTTCCAAATTTAAAAAAGGTAATTTAGGAAGAGCGCGGACACTCATCAAGTTCCTCTATGGTATTTATTACGCATGAGTGGAATATGATGTGTAACATGCTTTATGTAAAGATAAAACAACACGTTGTCAAGTATTTTGCATGATGAAGCAGTGAATGCAGTATTAAATGAAACGTAAAGACATAGAAAGAAAGAAAAACAAGGATGAAGTTAGTTCGCGCAATGTGAAGAAAATGAAATAAAGGAAACAAAAGAGTGTAGGGGTAGGGAGAGACATGGTGTAGTAAATTTAAAAGATTTGGAGCAAGTGAACATGACTGGAAAATAAGGGGAAACGCACATTGTAATCAAATTAAGCGAAGAGTTGCATATGAATTCACATAAAGGGAAAATAGGGATGAGGGTGTGCATGAAGAAATAAAAGGGAAAATGAGAGCGTGTTATTCAGGTAATAGAAAAATAATAGATACATGTTTATCGGAGGATACTAATTCATATAGACCAAGTTTGCAATGGTAAGAGCCTAAAAATATCCCCAGCAGAGTCACCATGCTGTTGCGCCCCTTTTTCTCGCGAAATCTGATTTCAACACGTGACAACTCTTTTAAGGAAGTATGTTAAAAGAGAGAGTCGCCACCTAATGGGTTTGAGGTGCGTTAGGGCACCTATTTACAAATCTCAGGTTTAACCAGTTTGCATCACTGAAGATCGGGTAAGGGCTCAAATTACCTTGAGGAGAAGGTGTTAGGCACTCCTCGAGGTCCACAACTATGGGTCCCGACCGAAATCGAATTATATGAATTACTCTAAACAAAATATGAAATTGGTCGAATAAATAATTGATTTTTGAGACAAAGGTGGGGGGTCCTAAGTTTTTTAGCCTAAAGGATCACCCCGTGCAACATAAATAATACTTCATAACTCCCTCGAGCTGGGGTGTTACTCGTATTAATCAGGGGGCACAAACTATCATCTCCTGCTACCCGATTACTATCTTTAAGTTGTTTACCTAAGGCGTACTAGATGATTTTAAATCGTACCTTATGCGTGAACTACCCATCCCATACCTATGGCCCAGGAGGCATTTGGACCTCTATCTTGGGTGGTTCTAGACCTAAATTAGGTTGCTCAAAAAAGGAGAAAATTAGGCGACATACAAAACAATTTGGACTTTCATGAATAGACAAATAAGGGCTGAAGTTACGCAAACCAATTAAAATTTGACAGTTGCAGATTTTAGACAAATTAAAGTTATTGAATCCTATAGGCATGATCTCTATCTGATTCTGGATTTTAATGGGCAGACAGTTTCATATGTAGAAGCCATTTTCTTGATACAATTTCTAAAATACTACGTAGTTGCCTACTAATCATAAGTCTAAGAGGTTAAACCTATAGGCATGATATCTAGGTGATTCATGCAGTAACTAACAATGGTAATCACAGGAATATATTCAGAACTATTTAGTCGAGTCCTATAGGCATGCTTTCTAATAATGATAATTAGCACGTTGTTGAAAGTTTAACATTAGCACTTGAAAGAAATGAGCAGGATATAATTAAGACTGATTTTAGACCCTATAGGCAGGATTTCTATAGTCATAATTGAGACTGATTTTAGATCCTATAGACATGATTTCTATAGTCATAATTGAGACTTATTTTAGATCCTATAGGCATGATTTCTATAGTCATAATTGAGACTAATTTTAGATCCTATAGGCACTGTATCTAAATTTGCAGATTAGGTAGCATGTAAATTAACGGAATCCTATACAGCCTAATGCATGTGCACATTGAGATATTGGTCATTTAATATCCTATAGGCATGGTTTCTAACAGGTAAAAGCATAACACATTTGAGCAAATTTGAGAACCTATAGGCAGGATTTCTAACGCATAATAACTAAACACATTTGAGCAAAGTAGAGCACCTATAGGCAGGATCTCTACCCATTTAATGCAAGTATTAAAGATAAACCCCTTTTTTCAATTTTACTAATACCCCAATTGTTATTACTACATTATTACAGACCCAATGAATGGCCTAAATTATAAAATAACTATAGTGAGCCTACAACAGGCCCAAAGATATACCCAGATAGGTCAGGCCTTCATTCCCATGGTTCACAACAACCCAAAAATTACATCTTCATTGATATAAGGCAGCCAGAAACCAATTGATTCATCTAGTAGGTAGAAAACAGAGTTGAGCAAATAGAACCAAGACGCTAGTGTGTTAGAGTTCACAAGGGTCTCAATTGGACCCCGAGCAGTGCTCACACTAGGGAGGTCAAATGATAGAACCTAAGTAGCATTGGCTTTCAGTCGGCTAAGAATAAGAACCCAAAAGAGACCAGGCAGTAAGGGAATAGACTAAGGTTAAGGGAATAGAAAGGAAATAATAGAACATGCGTAGGTTTTAAGAACAAACTTAACAAAGTTTCGGAAAAACAAGTTCAACACATAATGCATATGTTAACAAGACAGGTTTGCAATATTGATGTACACGGACTCATAGTAAGAAAAAGGTCCAGATTATGCTGAGTGTAGATGCTAGTGTTCCAAGAAGGGATCATATCAATTGGCAGCATAACTTAACAGAATGAGAACAAATTAAGGCAACTATTCGGGAGTCAAGACATGGTAGAAGCATACAGGATCAAACATGCTACATGTCATCACAACAAGTTCAGAAACAGACTTATGCTAGATACTTAGTGAATACATTCATGCTTAGTCAACTAATCCATAAAACGGGATATGAAAGCATGTTCAAGTAACAGGGTTAATAGAAAATTTAAACACTAAAGATATGGCTAAAGCGCAAAGGTTCTAAACATCAGTAACACAAGGCTAGGCAGACTTAAAAAAAATTAACTAGCTCAAATCAGGTCTAAGCATGTCTCAAACTACAAACATAATGGATTTAAGCTTAGAAAGGCCTAAAATTGAAGTAAGACAGTCAGAATTGCACACGAGAATAGCCCAAAAACACATTAAACCACAATCTTTAGAAGTGAAAACATATGCGAATGATTGGTCAATAGGAATGAAATGACAAAGGTTTGGTAACTCACCAGTTAAGCGAAAAAAAACAAGAAAGAATGAAAGTCCACAGTGTTACAAATATCAACAAAGAGCAAGAACCCAGAATTTCTGGCCTTGGCTTTCAGCCGGCCAGGAACCAGAATATAGAGCAAGAGTATTAGAGAACAAAGAGCATGCAACTATAATTTTTTAGTAAATTTCTTAATGATTCGAGTCTCTCAAAAGGGAATGTGGAGGGGTTTATATAGCAGTAGAAATCGAACACCTAAACAAGGAAAATCATCAATCAAACACTAGAAAGAAAAGAACATCACACGAAATCGAAATCAGTAAGGAAAAAAAGAGAAATTTCAAAATTCCTAATTTTAGGGAAACTACAAAAATCGGCAGAATCTAAAAATAACAAATCAAACGTTGCACATAATAAGTAGAATATAGACATAAATATCACTTAAAATCACATAATCGAACCTAAAACCCTAAATTTTAGGGGAAGTAAGAATCAATAGAAATATACAAAGATTCGTACCCATAATAGAACAAGAGTGAATATAGACAGAATAGTAAAAAGGTCAAGAAGTTGAATCGAATTTGGTTCGATTCTGATGAGATCTACTTGCCATGTTTAGGCAAGTGGTATAGGGAAGGATCCAGTACCATGGAAGAGTCGTATATGGCAAGAAATGGTTGTATAATCCCATGTCCGGTGGGATTAGGAGAGGGGTTTAGGGGAGAAGGCGGCTAGGGTTTGATAGAGAGAATTGGAGGGGGGGTTTAAGAGAGTTCAAAGGCAGGGGGTGATGAAAGTGATTTAGGGTTAGGGGAGTGTTAGGTTAATTAAAAGGGAAGGAGTAATATGGGTCGTTGATCTCAAAGATCAATGACCATGGTTAGTTGAAAGTCTTGGGCCGGGTTAATTTAAATGGTTGGGTTGGGGATTATTTGGTTTGAGCTTAGATGTTATTGGGCTGGGACTGGGCAGTTTAGGTTCGAAAATAGGTAAGGTTTGGGCCAGATTTTAAATATCCAATGATTAATAAATAAATAATTTATAAAAGCCATTAATAAATAAAAAAAATATTATTTGTACGCGAATTTAAAAATAACTACTCAAAATTATAAAAATATAAAAATTCATTTTCTATATAAATAATGTAATTATATATGTATGTGGGCTATTATTGCAAAATATGCAATTTAGCCTTAAAATGTAAATGTAGTTATAAGAAATGCACTGAAAAATATTTTAAATCTCATATTGATATAAATGATTAGTTTAGATAATTAAATCATCATAAAAATAATTTAGAGGATAATTATTGGATTTATATAATAAAATGAAGAAATAAACTGGTTTAAAGTCTTTAAAAATATGAAAAATTATGAAAAAATACTTGTTTGTGCTTATAAATCCAATGATGATGCATATGCACTATTTTGGAAGTGTATATATATATATATATATATATATATATATATTCTTAAAAAATATGAAAAAAAAATTGGGTATCAACATCCGGTTGATTTGATATGTTTCGGCATGAGTTTTGGAATTGGAAAGATTAAAAGTTCATTATGTTTGATTTGAGGTGCGATTCGTCGTTTCAATGTTGTTATGCATCATTTGAGGCCCCGAGTAGGTCTGTGTTATGTTATGGAACTTGTTGGTATATTTGAATGGGGTCCAAGGGGCTCGGGTGAGTTTCGGGCAAGGTTCAGATCGTTTTGGATCAAGTTGGTTTGGCTGGAGGTTCTGGTTCTGGTGTGTCCGCATCTGCAGATGGATGGTCACAGATGCGGCAATTTGGTCGCAGAAGCAAAGTAGGTTGTATGGGACTGTTTGCGAATAAGTGAGATTTTTGGGCGTATTTGAGGAATCGCAAATGTGGTGACTTGGAGCGCAGGAGCGCGGTTAAGCGCAGAAACGACATATGTCATCGCACCTGTGACGTTGCAGAGGTAAAAATATTCCGCAGGTATGAGAGGTCGGATTCTAGTAATTTTCCACAGAAGTGGAGGAAATGTCGCAAAAGCGACGCTGCAGAAGCGGCTATTATCTTCGCAGATGCAAAAATGCCAGGCACACTCTATTTAATTCGAGGTTTTGGTTCTTCTATCATATTTGGAGGTATAGAGCTTGGATTGGGACGATTTTTGAGTTAATTTTCACCATATGTATTGGGGTAAGTATTCTATACTCGGTTTTGATTATATTTCGTGAATCCATCCTCGTTTTTGGGTATTGGTTGATGATTCCAAAAGTGAAATTTAGGCATTTTTGTCTAAAATTTCATAAAGTGAATTTTCGAGGTTTGAGCAACAATTCAGAGTCAGATTTGAGTGAAACTAGTATGGTTGGACTCGTAATTGAATGTGTTGTCAGATTTTGTGAGTTTTGTCGGGTTCCGAGGTACAAGCCCATGTTTGACTTTTTGGTTGACTTTGGGCTTTTGAGTAAAGATTCCACCTTTATCGATTGGGTTTATTTCTTTTGGTATTATTTGATGTTCTTGAGTTACCTTTGGCTAGTTTTGAGCCATTCGAAGGTCGGCACGCGCCGGATGGCGTTTCTGGAGTATTGTTTGGCTTGCTTGGTATTGGATTGGGTTGTTGGAGGTAAGTAACACTTCTAAACTTGGTGCTATGGGCATGAACCCCTGAATATACGTGTTATGTGTTTTGTGTTGAGGTTATGCACATGCTAGGTGACGGAAGTGTGGGCGTGCAGCGTGTGAATTATGATTTGGTTGATGTTGTGGTACTGTGTAGTTACCTAATCTTGGTTTTACCATGAAATTTACACGTGATAGAGTAATTGAGTTGTGATCCATGTTAGAAACTATATTTAGACTATATGCTTATTCTGTTGGGACCCACTAAAGTCAGTTTTGATGTTGAGTTATTTGCTTAAATTGCAATTACATACACAGTCATATTTATTCATTGCATATCATATCTCAGTTTGTGTTACCATTTATTGTTACATCATGTATTATTATTTGGGATGATTGGCATGAGATTTGTGAGCCTGGGAGACTAGAGAGATTGATGATTGAGTGGAGGCTGAGGGCCTGATTGTGAGTGATATTGATGGGATCGGGTTGCACGCCACATCAGGTATTATTAACTCATGATGGGATCGATTTGCGCGCCACAACAGGTATTATTGATTCATGATGGGTTCGGGTTGCACGGCGCAGTAGGTATTATTGATTCATGATGGGATCGGGCTGCACACCGCAACAAATATTATTGATTCATGATGGGATAGGGTTGTGCACCGTAGCAAATTTTATTTGGGTAGGATTCGCCTCTCCAAAGTCTGACATACCAGCAGTGAGCATAGGTTTTATTTATTCATGATAGGATCGGGTTGCGCGCCGCAGCAGGTACCAAACAGTGCTGAGTTACTGAGTGTGCTGAGTGATTCAGCGTGATGAGTGAGAGTGTGAGACAGTGATATTGTGTACTCTGAGACTGTGAGTACACGAGTTCATCACTGTGGTGCATTGCATTTGGTATGTATACTTTGCATACAGGCATAGCGATGCATTTCCTCATGCTATATGGTTTTGTGACATATATGACTTCACATGCACATAGACATGTAAGCATAGAGATTATTTTCTTCATGCTTTCTGAGATATAAACATATTATCTGTTCTTGAAATATTTGGAAAAAATTAAAGAATTCTGACTTACTCATATTTTGGTGATTTCAATGAAAGTTTTGGGTTTTACGGTTGTACTTGAAAATCATGCCTATTTCGCGCAACTGTGAAAAAGCTAAGCATCATATCTTTGAGTTATTTCTTTTACTACTTTTATTATAATGTTATGAGTTGTTGTTGTCTATTGGTGATGGACTCTGACCGTTGTCCAAGATCATCATTGCTTTCAACCTAAGGTTAGGTTTGTTACTTATTTAGTACATAAGGTCGGTTGTATGCATACTATGCTTATACACCTTGCATGTAGATTTTGGAGTTGATGTTGTTGTGTATGGCTGAAACTGGCATTGAAGATATACCTACATTCCGATTATAGCTGAATGTTGTTCATGGTAGCTTTATACTTATGAAAATCTGTTTATGTACATTTCAGACAGATGATGTATTTTTTTCGTACTAGCTTTATAAACTCTAAATCATAAAATGTCATGATTTGTACTACTAGTCCTTGGGAAGTTATGTAAAAGTTTAGTCATTTCATCATTTATTTTCTTAATAAATCTCATTTGAGTTGGATTGTCATTTATTGGCATACCTAACGGGTTGTGTTAGGTTCCATCACACTAATTGGATTTTGGGTCGTGACTCACCAAGTTATAATGGAGGCACAAATTGGCATGTTAAATCATCACAACAAATCACGTAGCATGCATGACTCACCACAATCGTTCCAACGGCAAGTTAACAACGAATAACCAAACACAATCAAAATGCGGATGAATAATTGAAGGAAGAACAATGACTGTTCCAATCAACAAGTTGTTCCAATATGGAATGTACAATGAAAATAAAAATCGAGGTACCACCTCGTATTCATATTTCATAATTTCAATCACAATCTTTCCTTATATCACTGCGTGAGCCTTACATATAGTTTTGAAAATCATCTTTTCCCGAAATAGCTACACGAGTTTTAGCCCACCTTATCTCACCGCGTGACTTTAAGTAGTTCCCCTACTAGCAACACGTGTATCAATCCCACATTATCTGACGGCATGTGTATCAACCCCTTGTCTTATACCACCACATATGTATCAACATAACAACACAATCATAACTTGCACTACAAGTGCCCATAAGCCACAACATGCCACAAAGTCAACAACACCAATATTATCTCAACAAATAGCCCATGGCTCAATCACAATGTACACAAGAATTTTCAACAACAACAAATGAATGAGAATGCTCAACAAGGAAAGGTATCTCAACAGTTAACAACTTCGCCTCAATGTGATAACAGTTATTACAACTTCAACACCAATAACTTAACAAGATGATATTCCACGAAATAACAACTTCAATTAAAAGTGATTCAACAATTAAGAGGTAACAAGACAATAAGGAAGGAAAAAACTTCAACTAAAGCATATAAGAGAAATTAATAAGTAAGTGGTAGAACAAGTGCTAACCACGTCAAATAGAGCATGTAAGAGTATGTTAATAATGAGAGATATAACATGTTATAAAAATTCAATTAAAGGCATGGAAAGAGCCTAGATAATCTAAATTGGTCAAACACTAGATATAACCCGTGTACCCACTCATCACCTTGCGTACACGGCTTTCACATAACACAAATAGCATAATCAACCCAAATTATATGGTGTAGTTTCCCCCCACACAAAATTAGGCAAGATACTTACCTCCACTAGGCTAACTCAACCCTCTAAAATAGCTTTTTCCCCTAAAATTCGCCTCCATATGGCTCAAATCGAACAAAAAATGACTTAATAACATCAAAAAATGCAAGAGAAACCAATTACAATAAATAAAGCTATGATATTTACATTTTCTCCAAAAAGTCAATAAAAGTCAATGCTTGCCTTGAATTCTGAATCCAAGCTTATCCGAGCGAAACCCGAACCATTACAAGCTCACAGGAACAAAATCCGACTCAATCTGAGTCTGAGCTCAACCAATTTGCCAAAACATTCCTCTTGGGTGATCATAACCCAAGAGTCCAACCCACACTAGTTGGGTCCCATATCTCCCGAAATACTCCTTCAAAACTCGCCAAATTCGAGCATATTGTGCTCCTAAGATAGGAGAACAAAACCCTAAAAGGAATCGGGAAATAAACGCGTCTAACTCATTTTCATTCTTAAAACTCATCGGAATTTAACCAAGCTTTGTGGACATGTCCAAAATCATCATACAAACTTATTGGAATAAAAAACTCGATTTCAAGTTCGTTTCCCCAAAAATCAAATCTTGATCAACTCTTCCAGCTTAAAGCTTCTAAAATGAGAATCATTCTTCCAAATCAATCCCGAACCACTCGAAAATCGAAACCAACCATACACCCAAGTCATAATACATAATTTGAAGCTACTCAAAGTCTCAAACACCAAATGAAATGCTAAAGCTCAAAAAGACCGGTCAGGTCATTATATTATCCCCTACTTAAACATACGTTTGTACTAGAACGTGCCAAGACTCATTCCAAATCCATCAAATCACCATATAACCTCACCATACACATAACCATGGATGATACCACATCATCCCAATCCATATAAGCCGGACAACACCACCTAAAAGAGGATCCTTACTTCAGCTTTAGTCCATAAACCTTAAAACCCAAATCCCCAACATTCGGAACTCATCATATGAACCGATGCTTGTATCTATGCACCGTATAACTATGAACAAGCCGTATAAATTTATAACCATATGTCAAGACATAATCACATGATATACCACATAACTCAAATACTCATAGCAATAAGTTCTGACCGCAAAGCTACTCGATAACCAACCTGACACCTGTAACAAGCCTTATATCAAATAAAACCTTGTTCTGAACCTTCGTACACTACCAATGATGAAAGAAACATAAAAAACTCATAACCACCCATCAGATTAACAAGTCGTGGATCTCTCTTGCCCTATAAGAACCATAACCAGAATCTAAGCTGACTAGTGACACAAAATACTTGCAAACATACCTAAATCAAATCTGATGGCAGTACATTTTAGGCCCAATAACTTCACCTCATCCAGTACAAGCTATTCGACCGACCTCTCACACAAATCCAACTTATAGCCACATACCGTGCAATCTGTGCACCAATGAACAATAACACAAATATAACAAATAATGGAAAGAAAAAAGAAATGACGAAACCATCCCGCATGCTCAAAAAATACCACCATGAAGCGTAATGCTATCAATCCACCACACAAGGTGAAACATAACACACGAAATAAGCACATAGGATCATATCCTAGCATAAAGCCGCTGCAATGCATGACCCAATCTGGGAGAAAATCATAACACGCAATGCGTTCCTTATGTCGGTAGCAGACATCTTGCTCAAGTTGTGGTCGACACTACCAAGAACTCTTCGATGCCAATCCGCACATCACCATGCCATCATAACTGAATTTACCCAACTCAACCAAGTCATGCAAGCCGTCAAATCCCAAGGGTATTGCCATAGAACACAAGTGAAGCATTACTACACCAAAAGACCAGTTACCTTTGTCTCTATGTTGACCCAACACCACCGAGCTGACCCATTTCTTCTAATTATCCTCGACTTGTCTTCAGGTCAACAATTTCCCTTATATGTACATAATTATCCCAAGTCAAAGCTCGTTGCGGAAGTCCAAAGCACTAACAACTTCATCTGGAAACCCATAAATCGTTGCATTTCCTCTAGAGCACCCAACATGCTACAACCAAGAAACCCACTCTAAAGAGACCTTCTGTGAATCTGAATATGTTTCTCTAACCTCTCTAATACTGGAGTGTAGGTTTAAGAATGATACAAATATATTGCAAGTTCCAGCACCATCCCATGAAAATCTCAGATCTTAATCATGTAAAATTCTAGCGAACCACTCAACACTACATACTTATCTCAGACACAAAATTGATATGACATTTGCCTATGCAATATGATCATTGATAGTAGACTCCCCCACTTGGTACGGAGTCATAGGTCACAACATATGATGATCCACATTACCAACCTTCATAAGCTCGTATAGCACCAATCAGATACACGAATCAGTTGCATCCCACACTTGAAAAACTGAAGATATACCAACACATCTGCGTCCTTAGTCTGGACAATACCTCAAGACAATCCCATTTGCAGCATTACAAACTATCGGAGCATAGCTGATATCGATCGCGCAATATCACAGCTAATATAAGATATATGGTTCAAGGTGAAACAATGCCACACGATAAGGAATGAAAAGAATGGTTCCTAATAGTTTCGTAGCCTCTCGAAGATAAGTATAGACGTCTCTGTACCGATCCACAATACTCTACTAAACTTACTTATGATTCGTATCACCTATGAATCTAGAACTCTAATACCAATTTATCACGACTCCAATTTCCTACCTTAGGATGTCATGATGGTACATAGCCTCAAATACTGGGTAAGCCTAACACATGCTGATCTAATATATGAGTTGAAAAATTTAATTATTTATCATAAACAATTAAATGACATACATAGGCGCAAGCGACCAATATTTATACATTTCCCAAAACCGGTAGTACAGAGTCACAAGTACTACTAAAACACACTAGAATTTCTAAACACAATACTGTTTGGAATTATAATTTAACAGTAGCATAATAAAGTAAGATGATGACTCTGAGCCTGCAAACGTCAAGAAGGTATACATTGAAGTCTCCCAGTGCACAGATACAACTCTCGACAACACAATCAAAATACCTGGATCTGCACAAAAATGTGCAGAAACATAGCATGAGTACACCATAACGGTACCCAGTAAGTATCAAGCCTAACCTCGGAAGAGTGGTGACGAGTCCAGGTCAAGACACCTACTAGACATAGATACATGTTCAAGATATACATAATCTAACAATCGTTAAGAGTACCAATGTAAGACCAAAGGTGGAAAAATTATTGATTTACAACCAACAATGAAGTAATAGAAATATAAATGGCAACAAGTAGTAAACGAGTAATAAAGAAATGACATAATCAGAACACTAATGAGATGTAAATGAATTCAAATAAGGAAAAGTGGATGACAACTCAAATAATCAAATCGCTCCCAATGCATGGACTTACAATAGAATTACCCTAATGCACCACACCTCATACACCACAAGTGGATCACAATTTCCAAATCTTACACATTTGGCACCTCGTGCTCACAATAACAATCACCTTCGCACGACAAAGCCCACGTGCTACCATGTACTTTGCAACCGTGATAAATATTAACTTAGATGAACAAACGATATATTTAAACACGATAAATATAATAACAATCTTGAATAAAGTAAGGTGTCAAATGAAATAATGAGTTTATTTTAGAAATCAAGTAAAGTAAAATAATATACAATTTGTACGGAACATAGTATAAGATGGGTTTAGTTTAGAAATAAATAAAATTGCGTAAAAGTATCCTTTTTAAAAAAATCAAAATATAAGTTAAATTAAGGAATTAAATATAGAATTTGGTAAGGAAAAACATGATAATAATTGTATGTAAGGTAAACATCTAACAGGTTGATGAATATAATTTGAGAACCCAATTATAGAGACCGTGCGATAACCATTTAGAATAATAAGGCACCGAGTGATATAAGGAGTTTTATCTTAAGAGGCACATAGAATAAAGCATGTTAATAATTCATTTATTTAAACCATTATGTTACAAAAAACTCAACAAAATATGATATAGTGACTCCACACAATTAAATTCACATTGACAATCAATTCACCAACTTATAACAGAGGCACAGATTGGAATGTTAAAGCAACACAACAAATCACGTAGAATTCATGACTCACACAAGAAACCACAATTATGTGACTTATATTAGTACTGTGTTAGATTGGATTTCAAATTCTCATTGTATATTATCATTATGTTATTTTTAACTGTTAAAATTGGATATTTAATTACCTCACATTGGCTTGCCTAGAAAGTGGATGTTAGGCGCCATCACGACCCCGAGGTTGGGATTCAGGGTCGTGACAAGTTAGTATCAGAGCACTAGGTTTCCTAGGCCTCACAAGTCGTGATCAAGCTTAGTAGTGTCTGGAGGATCGGTACGTGATTCGGACGTCCGGTTGTGAAAATAGAAGCTTAAAGTTTTCTTGAAAATTTTACTTGATATTGTGTTCAGTTCGTAGTTCTATGTGTTATTTAGGCGATTTGATCGTGCGAGCAAGTTCATATGATATTTTTAGACTTATGTGCATACATATCTTAGAGTCCCGAGGGCTCGGGTGAGTTTTGGATAGGCTACGGAGTGAAATTGGACTTAGAAAATATTGTTGGCATTTCAGTTTTGGTGCAGGCCTGTGATCTCACATTTGCAAGATCAGGCTTCGCATTCGCAACCTCTGATGGGTTCGCATTTGCGAGCTACTCACCGCATTTGCGGAGAGTAGTCAGGGCCACAAGATTCTCACATCTATGAACGATTCTTCGCATTTGTGAAGGGGTCAGTGAGGGCAGTGATCGCAAATGCGATCAAATGGTCGCATTTGTGGAGAGTCAGTGTTCGCAATTGCGAACTTCTCATCGCAAATGTAATGAATGCAGAGATGTGATGGTCTTCACAATTGCGAGGTATTTTTCGCATTTTTGGGGTTCGCATATGCGAACCCCAAGTTGCAAATGCAACAGCTGCAGCTGATCAAAACTTGACTTAGATAGGATTTTTTCTCATTCTTCAAATTTTCAAAACAAGAAATCCTAGAGGCGATTTTTCAATGAGCTTTTCTTCCCCAAATCATTGGTAAGTTATTCTAAACTATTTTCTTTCAATATTCACTACATTTCCTAAGATTTCAACCTAAAATCTTGAGTTTTCATGGTGGAAATTGGTGTTTTTAGGGTAGAACTAGGGATTTTTATAAATTGAGGATTTATACCTCAAATTGAGGTCGGATTCCAAAAGAAATTACACAATCGGGCTCGGAGGTAAATGGGTAATCGGAGTTTGGTCCGAACTTCGGGATTGGACCAAGCGGGCCCAGGGGTTGACTTTTACAATAATGGCTTAAATTGAATTCTTGCAATTGTGGGTGGTTCCTAAGGCTTAATTTGAATCGTTTGGTTGGTAAATTGCTAGATTCTATTGGTTCGTAGGGTTTTTTGAAAGGAAAAGCTATGATTGAGCTTTGAATGGACCTATTGGAGCGAGGTAAGTGTCGTGGTTAACCTTGACTTGAGGGATTAGGACTTGTTTGTCTATTTTCTACATGTTTAGATGTTGGTTACCACGTATATGTGACGTGACGAGTACTTATGCGTTATTGTCGGGTTAAATCATGCGGGTGGGACTTAGTCCTTGTAGTTTATTACTTACTTTGATCTGTTATCCATGCTTAGACTATTGACTTGCTAAATTGATACTTTTTTTATTGTGTTTACGGGCATTTGGTGATAACTGAGTATTGAATAAAAAGTTGAGATTGGTATTGTGGAAGCATTATTGAGGTAAAGCTTGTTATTATTGAATTCTATCTCCTTGCTTTGTATTTATTCATTGTTATGTGGTAAGGGAGAGTGTTAAATCACGAAGGGTGATTCCGTGCCATATTTTGAGTGTTAATGCACGAAGGGTGATGTCGTGTCATATTGAAAGTGTTAATGCACAACGGGTGATGCCGTGCCATGTTATGAGAGTTAATGCACGAAGGGTGATTCCGTGTCTTATCTTTGATTTACATTGTGAGGTTGAGAGTAAAAGCATGAAGGGTCATGCCATGCAATATATTTGTTTCATTGTGAGGTTAGAGTAAAAGCACGAAAGGTGATGTTGTGGAACTTATTTTGTTGTGTTTAATTGATGTCACTGATTAAAGGCATATCGATTGTTCTGGTTATCATATCTGTTGTATCTCTTATATATTGTTTCCCTCTTTAGCATGTTTCCCCTCCGATAGTACATGTTTTAGCTGTTATAGTTGTCTTTCTTGTACATATGTTGTTATCTGCACAGGTTTATTATGTAGGTGTCTTGTCTTAGCGTCGTCACTACTTCGTCAAGGTTAGGCTCGACATTTACGAGTACATGGGGTCGGTTGTACTCATACTACACTCTGCATTTCTTGTGCAGATTTTGGTACCGGCCCTAGCTAATCGTGAGGTTAGAAGCTGGACTTGCTTGTCAGGAGACCCAAGGTAGATTTGCTGATGCCTCAGACCCTGGAGTCTCTTCCTAGTCTCATTGTTTTACTGTTTATTTTCTTTCAGAACAGTGTATTTTCTTTCAGACTCTGTTTGTAGTAAATCATAGTAGCTCGTGAGTAGTGACTCGAGATCCTAAATGTATCAGATATTTTGGGTTTTATGCTATTTCGCAAATCATTTTTACCTTCTATTGAGATTAATTGGTCTTGTTGTTGAAATTGATTAAAGTTGGCATTAAGAATCCTCTAATATTTTCTTGCCTAGAAAGTGAAATGTTAGGCGCCATCACGGTCCCGATGGTGGGAATCCTTCTGAATATTTCTCAAGGATTATGATGTCGTATCTGCGAGACTGAATTTCCTATACTAGGTTTCACTATGTTTATCTTGCATGATCTACTGATTTATCTAAGTCCTATTGTCCAGCCATAACTAAGCTCTTCCTGAATCAACTACTAACTACTCGTCGGTCAATGATCATATTTATATTATGCATAACCTCTCATGGGTTATGTTTTTTTTTCTTAACTTACCTTTTTAACTGGCTCCTAATGTATCAAGTGTTCATTCACACTTATTTATCAATAACATCCGGTGTGTGAACCCTTACTGCCTCTCCCAGATGTTGTGCTTGCAAAATATTCTGGAGTCACAATGTATATGTAGATCCGAATAAATGCAATCTCATCCATTTTTCCTGTTTACTGCATTCTTCCTTTACCATTCCATAGTTACCTTTTGCACGTCTTTACCGACTCATACACCCCTTGCGGTAACCCCGCTATACTAAGGATAACTGAATTTCTTACGCACGAGGGTGACACCTAATGTAACTGGAACACTTAGTCCCTTAAGCTTAACTCTGCTCACAGTGCTTTCTTTCAGGAAGTGTTTTCCTGAATGACCTTTAAAGGTTATTCTTTCGTTGTCCATTCTATTATTATCGGAAAGTGAACTCTGAAATTCTCACGATGCCGACTATTATCAAATCCTTCGGTCCCTAAATCATGTTCGATTTTTTTTTCTTCTTTACTAGCCCATACTCCCTTTCTATTACCCAGGAGGTCTAACTTAGCCATCCAGTAATCATATTGGAATAACCAACTCATTTCTCGAAACAAGGATAAGACTTTATGGCCTATACTATTTATGGTCTAAAGGTCTGTCACCTCTTGTCTTTTTCTTCACTTGACTATACACTCTATCATCCAATCATATTTTGAATTACCGTTATCACTAATTTATCACATCTTACTCATAATAGTTCATTTACTCTCTTCTTATTCTCCTGCTAATCTCTTTGTCTATTACCTTATTCTGAAAACATCAACAAAATATTCTTTCGCTTTTATCTCCCCTTGCTCCATCTACTGGCTCTTCGGGTCTCCTAACGTTCTCTCTTGACTAGGGACGGAAGCCATACTAAGATAAATATTTATCCCTTCTAGGATACCACTGCCTGTCTTCTGAAATTTCTGAACATTCTAGTATTCATATTTGACTGTTTTACTCCAGAGTGCACCATCTAGGTGTCTCACAAGGATATCTATTACCACGTTTTCACTATCCTTCAGAAATATTAGCTAATGATAACAATACATCCACCATTTTGGTTTAGTCTAAACCCATATGGATCTTGATGTCCCAGTTTTCTCTTAAACAATAAATGTTAGCTCCCATAGGGCATAACTGAGATGGATGTGGCCAATTGTATCTATCTCTGTTACTGTGGAAAGTAAATCTAAATGCTTATATTTATCTGCCTTAGGGTTCCTTATTAAGAATATTACATGTCTTAGTACACACATTATTTGTTGAAGACCTCACATTTACTCATCGTAATCATGATGCAAAATCGAGTTCTTTTGACTCAACTCTTCTACAGCCATATTCAATCTCTTACCAACTGTCTTCCTGGATGTAGGTATCGTTGTATTACGAATAAAATAAAAGTTAGGAGTTTGAATTCTTATAACTGAGCTCTACCATACGATCTATAGTAAGAAGAAAGAGTGACAATCCTAAATGCCCTGTAGCCTCCTACTTATAAGTGTGGTGCACAACACACCCATAAACAAGACTCTACTAGACACGGCTTGTAGACTCCCTAGGATAGAACTACTCTGATACCAATTTTATCACGCCCCAAATCTGAAGAGGCGTGACCGGCACCCGGTGCCATACTTGGCCCGAGCGTACCACTCTGTAAGTGTGAACTATGGAGGGGTAACCCTCAACTTAGGCCGATGAGGCCATATTCTAAATCATCTCAAAATAACATTTACAACCAGAAATACCAAACTAAACATCTACATATGGCTAGTAAAGCCACAATACTGATATAAGAAAAATGTAGAGGACTTGTCAACAAGCCTCTAGGGATAACTGAATTGTATCATGGTCAGGACAGGGCCTCGACCTACACAACAAACCTGTATATATAAAATGGACTCCAAGGTATATACCTTGAAACTCTGAGGAAGTGGACCTTACCAACCAAGCTGATGTTTGACTTGTCTACTTGGAAGGTCTATCCAGCTGTCTACCAGGACCTGCAGGCATGAAATGCAACGTCCCCATCAAAAGGAACGTTAGTACAAAATTACCGACTATGTAAGGCAACAGAATAACTGAAAGCTGAAACTAAACTCATAATATAATAATTGAAAGTACCTGGGAGACAAATATAATTGAAGATATGTTTACCTGCTGATACTGACTCACCTCTCTCAATATAGTAAGTAAAATAGTTGTTTGGCCATATAAGGCTCAGTATGTGTAACTGCTATGCCGTAGTAGGCTCTCTCATAGGTGCTCGGACATACTAGGATCACTATCTCGGCCAATTTGGGCTCGCTCATAGGCACTCGGTCACAATAGGCTAGATATAAAACTTACCATCTGATAAGAGGTTGCCCAATAGGGGCCTGCCCATCGATTATAGCTCGATGGTGGTGAAAATATTGTGTGTGTATATATATATATATAATCTATGCTCTATTGGCTGAAAGAAGGTAATACTAAATTGAATATGGATTCTCGTTAAGGGAGAATGTTGTAACTTATGAGACTAGGACGATGTGCATAAATCAGGAATATGAACTTCTCTTTATGTCTCGTTGTCAAACATATGCAGTTATAGGGTCATGCCAAATGAAGGAAAGGTCTAGCCTTAACATATCTTAACTCCGTTGAGTCCTTAATGCCTTTCACTCAATTCTTCAAAAACCTCAACTCAATCTACCACAACATAAGGAGATTCAAAATCAGTGCTGAGTAAAGGCTAAATCCCCAACTTAAACTAGTAGCTCGTTTACGTAAATTCGGACAGCATCTCCCCTATAACAAGGCCCTCCTAAAATACCATATATCAAAAAAAAGAACAAGAACACAACAATAACAACATGTATGCATCATTTTCCAATCTTATTTGCATCACAATATACCACAAAACAGCCCACATACCCTAATCACTTCATACATAAAATAACAATCAAAGTAGTGTCAAACAACCTAAAAATGTAACGAGGAACAAACAACCAACCATTCCATCATTATATGGTGTTTCTACATTCCTTTTCTCCTCCAATACTCCATAAAACATCAACACAAGAAGTCAACACAAGTGGAATACAAAACAGTCCACTAAAAGTGAAATAAACCGACTCACGGCTTCCAATCACCGTCCCGTGAGTTCTAACTATTAGGAAACGAATTTATCAACGTTCCTTGATATTTAAAAGCTTAAATACAGAAATTAGGAGTTTTCTTAACTATGAAGTACCTTCCAAAACCCAAACTACAAATAAAAGGAGAGGCGATATAGCAATACTTACGTCGTACGGATCGTTCTAATGTTATCGCTTCTTGATTTCGTACCCAGGATGTTAATCTTCCTTGGAACCCTTGTAGAGAGCTTAAGGGTAAGTTTTTGGGGTTTCTCTGGTCGTGTTCTATGAAAAATTAAGAGAAAGTCGATTTAAAACCCTATATATATCAACTTTTGAAAAGTCAAAGAGGTGCTAGCTTGGCACCCTAGCATTGGCCCTTCTTCCGACGCTTATATCTTTTTATTCAGATGTCGTATGAACAAATGGTTAAGAGTGTTAGAAACTATATTCTAAGCAATTCAATTTGCTATATAATATGTCCCAAAAAGACCTCATATAACACACTAAATGTATTTCTCAAAAATATTTAGTGACACACCTACTTGTCAACTATGCAGTCTGTGCAGTCTCGCGAAACTTCAAATATCTCTATACTCTGATGTCGTATGGATGAACAATTTAATTATTTATAAACTAGACTCATAGAAATTCAATTTTGTAGGTATATAATTCCCTAATTCAAAGTATATTGGGAGAAAATATCAGCTACATTGTACTTATGTTTCAACACATTTATGAATGTAACTTTTATTGACCTTTGAAAACTTTTGTTCCACAACTCTCTTAACTTAAAAACATAACACATGCCTATGATATGACTAAAATAACTCATAGCATAAGCTCATTATCATTTTAATCACCCTAGTCTCACTCCAAAAGTACATGTTATAATATTCCCAACTTGTCGACTTTCGACGAAACATATTTTCATCAATTCGTTTAGCTTCTAAGCCTTCAAACCCTCTTGGTACTTGGTATTAATGATCGTAAACATTTGTAACCACCACGTTAACATGATTAACTAACTTTTTAAACTTTTCAAAGATGATTTCATTTTTAGATTACATTAATTGACTTACAATGTACTCTTACGTACAAAACTATGAGGTGTAACACCTTTCTAGATATTTCCCTTGATCATATAGCGGCATGCACCAGCAGAATTCTCGCGTCATGGTTCTGGAATTGGCTTCTTTCTCGCCTGTATAGCCAGCAAAAGGCGGGGGTTAGGCTGCTAGAGGTGGAGGTCAGAACATTAGAGATGGAGGTCAGGCCGTTAGAGGTGGAGGCCAGCCAACTAGAGGTCGTCCGAGGGGCATAGATTAGAGTGGTAGGGCCCAAATCATTTTTATACATTACCGTCTAGACCTAAGTCCGAGTCATCTGATGCCATCATCTCAGGTGTTGTTTTAGTTTGCCATAGAGATGATTTAATTCTATTTGATCCAAGCTCTACGTATTCCTACATGTCATCCTATTTTGCTTCATATCTGGTTGTGCCTCGTGATTCTTTGAGTGCTCATGTGTATGTGTCCACGCTTGTGGGAGATTCTATTATTATAGATCATGTCTATCACTCCTATGTGATTACTATTGGGAGTCTGGAGACTAGTGTATATCTCCCACTTCTTGATATGGTAGACTTTGCTGTGATTTTGGACATGGATTATCTGTCATCGTATCATGCTATATTGGACTGTCACGCCCAGATGGTGACCATATACATGCTAGTTTTGCCTCGATTAGAGTAGAGCGGGACTCCTAGTCATTCTACCAACAGGTTTATTTTTTATGTGAAGGCTCGGCATATATTCAAGAAGGGATGTTTAGCTTATTTGGCCTATATTCACGATTCTAGTGCGGAGGTTCACTCCATGGATTCGGTACTAGTTGTGCGTGAGTTTCTAGATGTGTTTCATGCAAATTTGCCGGGGATGTCGCGTGGTAGAGATATTGGCTTCTGTATTGACTTGCCTCCGGAAACTTAGCCCATTTCTATTCCACCATACCGTATGGCCCCGCTTGAGTTGAAAGAACTAAAGGAGTAGTTGCAAGATCTACTTGATAAGGGATTCATTAGACCTAGTGTCTCACTTTATGGAGCGTCCTTGTTCTTCATGAAGAAGAAGGATAGTTCGATGAGGATGTATACAGACTATCAGTAGTTGAACAAAGTCACTATCAAGAACAAGGACCCGTTGCGGAGGATTGATGACTTATTTGATCAACTTCAAGGTGCCAAAGTGGTTTTGAAAATCAATTTGAGGTTTGACTACCATCAGCTTAAGATTAGGGAATCAGATGTTGCTAAGATAATTTTCAGGCTCGGCATGGGCATTATGAGTTCCTAGTGATGTCATTTGGGTTGACAAATGCCCCAACATCATTTAAGGATTTGATGGACCGTGTATTTAAACCCTATTTGGATTCTATTATGATCTTATTCATTGATACATCTTGGTCTACTCCCCTAATCGAGAGGAGCATGAGCAGCATCTTCGAGTTGTAGTTTAGACTCTGAGAGATAGTCAGTTATATGTCATGTTTTGGAAGTGTGAGTTTTGGTTTGACTCGATTGCCTTTTTTGGGCATGTTGTATCGACCAAGGCGGTTCAGAGCTGGCCTAGACCTACTTCAGCTACAGAGATTTAGAGTTCCTAGGTTTGGCGGGTTATTATCGCCGATTTGTGGATGGTTTTTCATCCATAGCAGCCTCATTAACTATATTGACCCAGAAGAGTTCTCCATTCAGGTGTTCGTATGAGTGTGAGTAGAGCATTCACAAGCTCAAGACTTCTTTGACTACGACGCTAGTGTTGGTGTTTCCCACATGCTCAGGATCCTACATGTGTACTGTGATGAATTATGTATTGGGCTCGGTGTATTATTGATGCAGGATGGCAAGGTGATTGCATACGCATTGTGGAATTTGAAGGTTTATGAGATGAATAACCATGTTCATGACCTAGGGTTGGAAACCATTTTTCATGCACTGAAGATTTGGAGGCATTACCTCTACGGCGTGTCGTGTGAGGTGTTCACGGAACATCTGGAATCTAAAGTATTTGTTCAAGCAAAAGGATCTCAACTTGTGGTAGAGAAGGTGGTTGGAGTTATTGAAAGACTATGATATCACCATTTTGTATCATCCCTGGAAGGACAATGTGGTGGCCGATGCCTTGAGTAGAAAGGCTGTGAATATGGTAGCCTTATGTATATTCCGATTGGTGAGAGACTGCTAACATCAGATGTTTAGGACTTGGCCAATCAGTTCGTGATGTTAGATCATGCGGATTCAAGTCGTGTTCTAGCTTGCATGGTCTCTCGATCTTTTTTGTATAAGCGCACCAGAGAGCGGCAGTATGACGACCCCCTTTTTCTTGTCCTTAAGTATACGGTACAACATAGTGGGGACAAGCAGGTTACTATCGGAGATGATGGGGTGTTGGGGATGCAGAGTCGGATTTGTGTGCCCAATGTGGACGGGCTTCGTGAATTGATTCTTGAGGAGGCCAATAGTTCGCGATATTCCATTCATTCCGGGTGCCGGCAAGATGTATCAGTATTTGCAGCAGCACTATTGGTGGAGAAGAATTAAGAAGAATATAGTTGCAAATGTGGCTCGGTGTTTGAATTGTCAACAAGCAAAATACGAGTATCAAAGGCCTGACGGTTCACTTCAGAAGCTTGAGATTCCCGAGTAGAAGTGGGAGCGTATTACCATGGATTTTTTTGTTGGGATCCCATGGACTTCAAAGAAACTCGATGCAATATGGGTCATTATGGACAGGTTGATCAAGTCGGTACATTTCATTCTAGTAGAAGCTACCTATTCTTCAAAGTGGTTGGCTGAGATATATATCTGTGAGATCGTTTTTCTCCAGAGTGTGCCGGTGTCCATCATTTCTGATTTGGGTACGCAGTTCACATCGCACTTCTGGAGGGCCATACAATGTGATTTAGGCACACGGGTTGAGTTGAGTACTACATTACACCCCCGGACAGACGTTCAGTCCGAGCACACCATTCAGATATTGGAGGATATGCTTCATGCCTGTGTTATGGATTTCAGGGGTTCTTGGGATCAACTCTTTCCGTTTGGAGTTTTCCTACTTCAACAACTACTAATCGAGAGATGGCTCCCTATGAGTCTGTTTTCCAGTTTGTTGGTTTGAGCCGACAGAGGCTCAGTTCTTGCGTACCGATTTGGTTCAGGATGCCTTGGAAAATTTCAAGATGATTCAGGATCGACTTCGCGAAACTCAGTAAGCAGAAGAGTTACACCAATCGTAGAGTTTGTGATGTTGCATGCATGGTTGGAGAGAGGGTTTTGCTTCGAGTTTAACCCAGAAAGGCGTTATGAGGTTCTGAAAGAAGGGTAAGTTAAGCCCTAGGTACATCGGACCCTTTGAGATTCTTGAGAGAATGGTTGAGGTGGCCTACAAGCTTGCATTACCACCTAGTTTCTCATTAGTCCACCTGATGTTCCATTTTTCATGCTCCGGAAGTATCACGGTGATCCATCCCATGTGTTAGATTTCAGCTCCATCCAATTGGACAAGCACTTGACTTATGAGGAGGAGTCGGTGGTCGTTATAGCCCAGCAAGTCCGGAAGTTGAGGTCTAAGAGTTACCCTTCAATTTTAGTGTAGTGGAGAGGTCAACCAATCGAACCAGCTACGTGGGAGTCCGAGTCTGATACGCCGAGTAGATACCCACACCTTTTCACCAGTTCAGGTACCTTTCTATGTCGTTCGAGGACAAACGTTTGTTTTAGAGGTAGAGAGTGTAATGACCTGATAGGTCATTTTGGGTTTTAGCCTTTATTTCCATGTTTCTATACCTCGAATAGATCCATTTAGAATTCCTCGACTTGCGTGCACAGTCTGTGTCTTTTTCCAAAAAATATTTATGTGAAAAATTGATGAAAATGTGAATTTTAGCTTTAAAAATGATTTGAGTTGACTACGGTCAACATTTTATTTAAACGGACTTGGATTGGTGTTTTGACTGTCCCGGTGGGTCCGTATCTTTATTTGGGACTTGGGCATCTGCCCGGAATTGAATTAGTAATTCCCTAACTTGATTTAACGCCATTTGTTGAAAACTAGTAATTTGAAGGTCTAAAGAATTCCTAAGTTTGACCATAGGTTGACTTTGTTGGTACCAGGTTTGCATTTCGGTTTTGAAACTTGGTATAGTTTCATTTCACTATTTATGACTTGTCTGCAAAATTTGGTGCAAAACGGAGTTGATTTGATGTGATTCAGGTGCCCGGTTGTAAATTTGAAAGTTCTTCAGTTTCTTTAAAGATTTCTTGCATTTTGATGTCTCATTCATGGTTGTAGGTGTTATTTTGGTGTTTTGATCGCCCGAGAAAATTTGGACGCATTTTAGAGTGGTTAGGAAAGTTTTAGAGTTGTTTTTGTGAGCAGATACTGCAGAACTCGCAAATGCGAGGTGCGAGGTTGCAATTGCGATATATGGCATAGTATGATAGGATCGCAATTGCGAACCCTCTGTTCGGATTTGAAAAGGTGGTATGGGTAGGCAGTGATCGCATTTGCGATCATTTTGATCGATTTTGTGAAGGTCCAAGGTTCGCATTTGCGAACTAGTCATCGCATATGCGATGGCAGCAGGAATGGCAGGGCTTCGCTTTTGCGATGCTTTCTTTGCATTTGCGAACACCAAGTCGCATTTGTGACACATTGAACTAGACAAAAAGCTGAGAGACATGATTTTTAGCCTTATTTTCATATTTTAGAACCCTAGACTCAGTAGGAGGCGATTTTGAAGAGAGATTTTCATCTACAAACTTTGGTTAAGTGATTGTAATCTATTTCAAGTCATATTCCATTAATATATCTTAGAATTTAACATCAAATCTAGGATTTGCATGGTACAAATTAGGGATTTCGATAGACTTGGGGATTTCAATTGAGGTTTAGACCTCGAATTGGGACCGGATTTGGAAACAAATAACATAATCAGGCTCGGGGTTGAATGGGTAATTGGGTTTTGGTCCGAATCTCGGGTTTTGACCGAGCGGGCCCCGGGTTGACTTTTTCCAAAATCATTAAAGATTGAGTACTTTTCACTCGTAGGTAGTTTCTAAAGCTTATTTTGAATTGTGTGAATTATATTTGGTTATATTTGATTGGTTTTGAGGCTTATTCTAGAGGCAAAGCCCCAATTGAGCTTGGGTTTGATTGCGGAGCGAGGTAAGTGTCGTGGTTAACCTTGACTTGAAGGATTAGGACTTGTAGTCTATTTGCTACGTGTTTTATGCACGGGAACAACGAATATGTGAGGTTATGAGCACTTATGCATTGTTATTGGGTTAAAGCATGTGGGTGGAACTTGTTTCCTTATGTTTTATTGCTTGTTAACTATGATATCCATATTTAGGTTAGATTATTATTTCTTGATTATTCGTTTGGTAATTATTGACCTTTATATTAGCAAATATTCCTGGAAGTTGAAGTTTTGTATCTTGGAATCTTATTTGACGTTAAATACATTCTCCGCATTATTTATTACTCTAATTCATATTATCATCATTACATGGTGTGGAAGAGAATAAAAGCACGAAAAGAAAGGGTGATGTTGTGCCATTGCATTTACATTATTATTGTTACATGGAGAGGAAGAGATTAAAATTGTGAAGGGTGATGCCATGCCATTTATCTCATTTATTCACTATTACATGGTGCAGAAGAGAGTAAAAGCACGAAGGGTGATGCCGTGTATTTCATCTCATTTATTCATTGTTGCATAGTGAGGATGAGAGTAAAACCATAAAGGATGATACCGTGCCATTTCATTTTACTTATATCATTATTTCATGGTAAGGACGAGAGTAAAAGCACGAAGGGTGATCCCGTGCCATTTTCATATCATTGGTTTATCTGATTTCATAGGTTGANCTTACGTAGCTGTCCTGTCATAGCCTTGTATATACCTTGTCGAGGTTAGGCTCGACACTTACAGAGTACATTGGGTCGGTTGTACTCATACTACACTTCTGCACTTCTCGTGCAGCTACTGGTATTGATCCCCGCGGTGCGTCAGCTTGGATCATTGCATACGGATACTCGAGGTAGATCTGCTGGCGTCCACAGACCTTGAAGTCCCTTTCCTTTTAACACTTTTACTGTTAATTTCTTTCGAAACAGTTATATTTATTTCAGACTTTATTTGTAGACTTCTTGTTGCTCATGTACTCGTGACTCCAGATTTCTAGGAGTAGATATTATCACCTAACTTATATTAGTAATGCGTTAGATTGGATTTCAATTTCTCGTTGTATATAATCATTGTGTTTTTTAACTGTTAAATTCGCTATTTAATTATATCATGTTGTCTTTCCTAGCAAGTGAATGTTAGGCGCCATCACGTCCCCGAGGTTGGGATTCCGGGTCGTGACATACAGTCAATCAAAGGCCCTTCAATTAACTAAAATTCACACGTAGTTACACAAATAGATAAACTTAAAAGCTCAATTGTATTAAAAAGTATCAAGAATTCATCCAAAAAAAAAGTTTCCAACAAGATCTTAGATAATAAAATTAGCTACTCATAATAATTTGCATAAATACAATACTATAATACATAACCAGCAATGGAAAAAGGAAGAAAAATGGATAAAACCCGTTTGCAATCTTCTGTCTTGCTTCTTGTGTTTCTTTCCTTCAAAGATATTAGGTAACCCTTTAAAAATAGTTCTAAGTTTTATTTATATGGACTAGAGTTGATATGGGCGGCCTTGTTCTCTCCTATTACAGACAGAAAAATCGGTCGCATGCCTAAGGCTCGTGCATCACACGATCTGGTGGCATGCTCCCAACTCTTTTATTTTCCCCACGCCATGTATAGTTCCAAACACCTATACTTCACAGTTTTGGGAAATTTCCACCTCCTCTGGCGTGCCATGGTTCGTTTGACGTACTAGTTGCGGCACACTCCCAGATATTTTGCTTCTCAACTTCTTTTTACATCAAATCATCCTATTTTCATCAACTTCTATTAAAACTCATTCCTACA
Source organism: Nicotiana paniculata (assembly GCA_005239505.1). Taxonomy (NCBI): domain Eukaryota; kingdom Viridiplantae; phylum Streptophyta; class Magnoliopsida; order Solanales; family Solanaceae; genus Nicotiana; species Nicotiana paniculata. The sequence continues at coordinate 44,717 of ML363745.1, read as the reverse complement.
CACAAAAGACATGTAATGATCATAATTCACTTCAATAACCATATGATCTTCAGCAACTCTCATAGGAAATAAGATGAAAATATACTTTACATTTTTGGTCATCTTTAATAGCACTCTTGTTAATTTTTGCTTCTTGTAGCTATTTTCCTCTTGCTTCTACACATTGACTTTTGGTTGTGAGTTGTAAAAGAGGAATATTTTTTTAGGTTCTGCTCCTCAATTTTTCTTCATATTAGTTGAATTCTCCGTCTATCCCAATTTATGTGATACTATATGATTTTTGAGATTCAAACTTCTTAATTTTGACTGTTTATTTAAACATAGAATCTTTATAAAATTTACACATTTAACTATATAAAAGTACTATAAGTCACAATAATTAATAATTTCAAAATATTAATAATTCATGAAAAATTACGGTCAAAGAATAATTTATTTGACTCTCAAAATCTAAACACCTTTACATGATTGGGAAAGAGGGAGTAAGATGTAAATATTGAGTTTTGGTAGATTTTGTTTGGAAAACCTTTGAAAGTTTTAGTTATGAAATTTAGACATTTGGATATAAATTTCGGATATACGAGCATTCGGTTATTTGGATATAAACTTCAGACATTTGAGTATGAATTTCGCATGAACTTCAGACACATGGGCATAAACTTCAGTCAATTAGGTATAAACTTTAGACACATGAAATTAAGATATTTTTTCATTAGCTTCAAATTTTTGGGTATGAAATTCAGACATATGGACATGAGTACTTCAGATATATAGATATGAACTTCAAAAATTTTGGCCTAAAGTAGGGCGTGGCATTCCTCAACTTCAGACTCGCATGTCTGAAGTTAGCTAAGCATGAAAATTTTATCCTCGTATCCTGATTTGATCTAGCCTTTGCTTCAAGGAGGGGTAGAAGAAAGAGAAATATTCTTTTATGGTGAAGAGAAGATTTGGATATCCCTTTATCTATATATAAGCATTAACAATTGCAGTCGAGTTAATATCTTTTGTACAACCTCATTGACTAGATATTTCATCAAATATCTCAAAGGCTTTATCAAGATCGTACCTTTACAACATAAAAATCCAATAATAAGAGTGTAATGTGCTCATTTGTCTTACATCATATCTGGGTTGCAAGTGTTAGAAGAGGTGTAGAGAACACTATTAATCTGTCGCGACCCCAATTTTCCTCCGTAGGATGTCGTGATGGCACCTAGAGTCTACGACTAGGTGCAACAACCCGCCCGGTCGTTTTGAGTATTTTAGCCATGTTCCCCAATTTATTGCATCCTCTATGTTCTATTGTGGTTATCTGACTTGCTCGGGTAGTTGTTTTGGTTTCAGGTGAGGTTCAGAGTGAAATGGGACACTTAGTCCCAAAGTGGAGGCTTAAGTTGAAAGAGTTGGCCGGAGTTTGACTTTTGAATAGACGACTCTAGAATGGATTTTTGACGGCTCTAATAGCTTTGTATGGTGGTTTTGGACTTAGGAGAATGTTCGGATATTAATTTGGAGGCTCGTAGGTCGTTTTGACTTGAATTGGCGAAAGTTAGAAAGTTCAAGGTTTGGAAAATGGAGAAGTTGGATCGGGTTTGGAAAATGGAAAATGGAGAAGGCCATTTCACTCAGCGCTTCAAGCATCTCACAGTGCGTCAGGGAGTCTTGGTTCTTATGTGCCTCATTCTAGGCGGCTAGCCTACTGTACACCATCAACTCCTATCAGTGCGCCTCTGATTCAGAGCTATCACTGTGGTTATGCGGCTAGTTCGAGTCAGGTTCAGCTTCAGCAGCCACAGTAGCAAGATGGGTGCTTTGAGTGTGGAGATACTAATCATATCAGGAGGTCCTGTCCGAGATTATTGGGAGGTATGCCACAACCGAGTTCTTGTGCCATAGTCCTGGCACCAGTTTCTCCACCCCCTGCCTAATCAGCTAGAGGTAGGGTCCAGGCAGCCAGATGTGGAGGTCAAGCCATTAAAGGTGAAGGTCAGGTAGTTAGAGTTGGAGTCCAGCTAGCTAAAGGTCATCCCAGAGACGTAATTCTGAGTGGGTGGGCCCAGCCCCGATGATATGCTTTCCCATTTAGGCATGAGGACGAGTCATCTGACACCGTTAGCACAAGTATTATCCGTAGAGATGCTTCAGTTCTATTTGATCCAGGATCTACTTATTCCTACGTGTCATCCTATTTTGCTTCATATCTGGTTGTGCCTCGTGATTCTTTGAGTGCTCCAGTGTAAGTGTCCACGCATATGGGAGATTTTATTGTTGTAGATCATATATATTGCTTGTGTGTGATTACTATTGGGAGTTTTGGGACTAGCATAAATATTCTACTTATTGATATAGTAGATTTTGATGTTATCTTGGTTATGGATTGGCTATCACCTTATCATGCTATATTGGATTGTCATGCCAAGACGGTGACCTTAGCCATGTCGGGGTTTCCTTGGTTAGAGCGGAGAGGGACTCCTAGCCGTTCTACCAGTAGGGTTATTTCCTATGTGAAGGCTAGACACATGGTTGAGAAGGGATGTCTAGCATAGTTGGCCCATGTTCATGATTCGAGTGCGGAGGTTCCTTCCATGGATTCAGTACCAGTTATGCATGAGTTTTTAGAGGTGTTTCCTGCAGATCTGCGGGGGATTTCACCCGACAGAGATATTGATTTCTATATTGATTTGGCTCTGGGCACTCATACCCATTTCTATTCCACCATATCGTATTGCCCCACCATAGTGTAAGGAGTTAAAGGATCAGTTGCAAGATTTTCTAGATAAGGAATTCATTAGACCTAGTGTATCACCTTGAGGTGCTCCCGTATTGTTTGTGAAGAATAAAGATGGGTCGATGAGGATGTGTATAGACTATCGGCAATTGAACAACGTACCAATTGCCAAGGATTGATGACTTATTTTATCAACTTCAGGGTGCCAAGGTATTGTTTGAAGATTGATTTGAGTTCTGGCTACCAACAGTTGAACATTAGGTCATCTGATTCCCCTAAGATGGCTTTTTAGACTCGGTATGGACATTTTGAGTTCGTAGTGATGTCATTTGGGTTGACAAATGCCCCAGTAGCATTTATGGATTTGATTAACTAGGTATTCAAGCCCTATTTGGATTTTTTTGTGATCGTATTCATTGATGATATCTTGATCTACTCCCCCGGTCGAGAGGAGCATGAGCAGTATCTTTGAATTGTACTTCAGACTTTGTGAGATAGCCAGTTATATGCGAAGTTTTCAAATTGTGAGTTTTAATTAGACCCAGTCGCCTTTTTAGGGCATGTTGTATCGGTAGAGGGCATAAAAGTGGATCTTATAGTCCAGAACTTGCCTAGACCTGCTTCAGCTACAGAGATCTGGAGTTTCCTGGGTTCGGCAGGTTATTATCGTCAGTTCGTAGAGGGGGTTTCATCCATAGCAGCCTCATTGACTAGATTGACCTAGAAGGGTTCCCCATTCAGATGGTCGAATAAGTGTGAGTTGAGCTTTCAAAAGCTCAAGACTGTTTGACTACGGCGCAGTGTTGGTGTTTCCCACAGGTTCAGGATCCTACATGGTGCATTCTGATGCATCTCGTATTGGGCTCAGTGCAGTATTGATGTAGGATGACAGCGTGATTGCATACATGTCGTAGCTGTTGAAGGTTCACGAGAAAAATTATCATGTTCATGATCTAGAGTTGGCGGCCATTGTTCATGCGCTGAAGATTTGGAGGCACTATCTTTATGGTGTGTCGTGTGAGGTATTCACAAATTATCGGAGTCTGCAATATTTGAGAAAACAAAAGGATCTTAACTTGAGGCAGAGAAGATGGTTGGAGCTATTGAAAGACTATGATATCACTAGTTTGTATCATCCCGGGAAGGCCAATGTGGTGGTTGATGCCTTGAGTAGAAAGGCTGTGAGTATAGTTAATCTTGCATATATTCCAGTTGGTGAGAGGCCACTTGCAGCATATTTTCAGGCTTTGTCCAATCAGCTCGTGAGATTAGACATTTCAAAGCCCAGTCGTGTCCGAGCTTTCACAGTCTCTCGGTCTTCCTTGTATGAGCGCATCAGAGAGCATCGGTATGAGGACCCCCATTTGCTTGTCCTTAAGGACACAGTGCGGCACACTGGTGCCAAACAAGTTATTGTTGGAGATGATGGGGTTTTATGGATGTAGGGTCATATTTATGTGCCCAATGTGGATGGGATTCATGCGTTGATTCTTGGAAGGCCCACAATTCCCGATATTCTATTCATCCGAGTGACGCCACGATGTAACAGGACTAGCGGTATCATTATTGGTGGAGGAGGATGAAGAAGGATATAGTTGCATATTTAGCTCGGTGTCTAAATTGTCAGCAAGTAAAGTACAAGAATCAGAGGCTTGGTGGTTTGCTTCAGAGGCTATGGATTCCTAAGTGGAAGTGGGAGCATATCACTATGGATTTTGTTTGTTGGACTACCACAGACTTAGAAGAAGTTCGACGCGGTATGGGTCATTGTGGACAGGTTGACCAAGTCGGCACATTTCATTCCAGTGGCAGTTACCTATTCTTTAGAGCGGTTAGCTGAGATATACATTTGTGAGATCGTCCGTATTCAGTGCCCGTGTCTATTATTTCTGATCAAGGTACGCAGTTCACCTCGCACTTTTGGAGGGCAGTACAGTGTGAGTTGGGAATGCGGGTTGAGTTGAGTACAACATTTCACCCTCAGACAGACAGACATACCAACCAGACTATTCAATATTGAGGATATGTTTCGCGCTTGAGTTATGTCTTAGGATCAGCTCTTGTCATTGTGGAGTTTTCCTACAATAACAGCTACCAGTCGAGTTCACATGGCTCCCTATGAGGCATTATATGGGAGGCGGTTCTATTCACTAGTTGTATGGTTCGAGTCGGGGGAGGCTCGATTGTTGGGTACAAATTTGGTTCAGGATGCCTTGGATAAGGTCAAAATTATTCAGGATCGACTTTGCACCGCTCAGTCTAGGAAGAAGAGTTATGCCGGCCGTAGAGTTTGTGATGTTGCATTCATGGTTGGAGATAGGGTATTGCTCCGAGTTTCACCCATGAAGGGTGTAATGAAGTTCGAAAAGAAGGGCAAGTTGAGCCCTAGGTATATCGGACCCTTTGAGATTCTTTAGATAGTGGGTGAGGTGGCCTACAGGTTGGCATTGCCACCTAGTTTATTAGCAGTCCCTCTGGTATTCCATGTGTTCATGCTCAAGAAGTATCTCGGTGATCCGTCCCATGTGTTAGATTTCAGCTTAGTCCAATTGGACAAGGATTTGACTACGAAAAGGAGTCGATGGCTATTCTAGCCCGGTAGGCCCGGCACTTGAGGTCTAAGAGCTATCCTTCAATTCGAATACAGTGGAAAGGTCATCTTATCAAGGAAGCCACGTAGGAATCTGAGTCGGACATGAGAATTATATATCCAATCCTTTTCACCAGTCCATGTACCTTTCTATGTCCGTTCGAGGACGAACGTTTGTTTTAGAGGAGAAAAATGTGATGTACCCGATAGGTCATTTATAGTTTTACCCTTCATTTCTGTGTTCCGAGACCTTAAATACCTCTATTTAGCCTTACTTGATTTGTGTGTTGTCAATCCTTTTTCCGAATTTTAGGAGAAAATTGATGAAAATGTAAATTTATGCCTTAAAACTCATTTGAGTTGACTACGGTCAACATTTTGTATAAAGGGGCCCAGATCAGTTTTTTGATGGTCCCAGTGGGTCCGTATCGTGATTTGGGACTTGGGGGTACGCCCGGAATTGAATTGAATTCAGAAGTCCCTAGCTTGAGCTAATGAATTTGTTGAAAACAAGAAATTTAAAGGTTTAAAAAATTCCTAAGTTTGATCGTATGTTGACTATGTTGCTACCGGGTTCGGATTTCTGCTCCAGAACTTAGTATAGGTTCATTTCAGTATATGTGACTTGTCTGCAAAATTTGGTGCAAAACGAAGTTGATTTGACGTTATTCAGACACCCGGTTGTAAATTTGCATGTTCTTAAGTTTCTTTGAAAATTCCATTTGTTTGTGTCTGATTCGTAGTTCTAGATGTTATTTTGGTGTTTTGATCGCGCGGGCAAGTTCGTATCATATTTTTGGATTTGTGTGAGTTTTGAACACGTGGCGAAATGTTTGAAAGAGTAGGACTTTTATGGTTTTGGTGCACATGCCTCATACCTCGTATTTGCGAGGTTAGAATCGCATTTGCGATAGTAGGTGAGCCCTGTCATGTTCCCATGTGCGAACATATTCTTTGCATTTGCGATTGAGGGCTGGGGAAGCTAGTTCGCATTTGCGATCATATGGGCCGAATTTGCGGAAGGTCCTAGTTCGCATTTACGAAGAAAGCGTTGCATTTGCGATGCCAGTAGAGGTGGGGGAAGTTCGCTTTTGCGAGAACTTATTCGCATTTGCGGGGTTCACAATTACGAACCCCATGTCGTAATTGCGACACCTGCACCTGGACAAAAGGCTGAGAATGCAGGATTTAGCTCATTCTTCACAAACTCTCAACCCTAAACACCCTAGAGGCAATTTTCCCAAGAGATTTTCTTCCTAAATTCATTGGTAAGTGACTTTAATCTATTTCTTTTCAGTTACCCATTACACTTCATAAGTTTTCAACATTAATCTAGGATTTTCATGGTAGAAATTAGGGATTTGGGTATAATTGAGGATTTTTTTAAATTCGGGATGTAGACCTCGAATTGAGGTTGAATTTTGAAACTAATTACATAATCGGGCTCGGGGTGAATGGGTAATTGGGTTTTGGTCCAAAATCCCAAGTTTTGACGAAGCGGACCCAGGGTTGACTTTTTTGAAAAAGAGTAAATATCTTAACTTTACGTATTGTAATTGATTTTTCTAGCATTGTTTGATGTTATTGATTCGATTTTGGTTAGATTCGATTTGTTAGGAGGCAAATTTTAGAGGAAAGTCCCAGTTGAGCTTTGATTTTCTTGCAAAGCGAGGAAAGTGTTGGTTCTAACCTTGATTTGATGGAATTAGGAACCCTTGAGCTATGTGCTATGTGAATTACATGTATAGCGGCATATATGCGAAGTGACGAGAGTATATACTCTGTCAAAATAATTGTTTGCATGCTTTCCTTTACTTCATTAATTATTTTATTCCATATATTAATTGTTACCATCTTTAATTTCTTCCTATGCCTTAACTTGCTAGTTGTCACTTATTTCTCTCATATTAAAATGTTCATTTCTCCCATGCTTCCATAATTAATTCTACTTTCCTTAATTGTCTTATTTGTACACTTTAATTGCCATATATTTGAATTGTCTTGTTGCCTTCTATTAATTGTAGCATTCCATGATTTGGTACAAGGTCCCTTTATGGCTTGTTTTCATATTCTTTAATTGTAGAGATTGTTGTGAATTGAGTTGTTGAATTGCTTACATTTATTGATTTTTTTGATGGATTGGGTTGCACGGCGCAACGGATTTTACATGTGATCTTGATATAGTGAAATAAGGGAGAGCTGTGATATTGATTCTGATTATGTGGTGGGATCAGGTTTCACGCCGCAGCGGATTTTACATGTGATCTTGATATGGTGAAATAAGGGAGAATTGTGATATTGATTTCGATTATATGGTGGGATCGGGTTGCGCGCCGCAATGAATTTTACATGTTATTCTTAATATTATTATGGTGAAGTAAGGGAGGATTATGTTTGTAGGGTGGGATCAGGTTGTGCGCCGCAATGGATTGTGTTTTGGTATTCATTGTGCATTGTCTTTGCTTTCAATGTTTTCATATGAGATTCTGAGGATTGATAGTTTTGTTTTTACTGATTTCGAGGATTGAGTTTGTTTTCATAAGTTAACTGCCTTACTTTTTCCTGCATTTCTTTCCTATTATTATTATAATAATACTGCGTACAGGTTATTGTAAGTGACCCTCCTTAGCCTCGTCATTACTTCGCCGAGGTTAGGCTCGGCACTTACAGAGTACATGAGGTCGGTTGTACTCATACTACACTTTGCATTTCTTGTGATTTTGGAGTCGGACCTAGCTACGGTCAATAGATTGCTCGAATTGATTGCCTGACGCAGACTTGAGGTACAGTTGCTCGGCCTTCGCACCCCTGAAGTCCCCTTCTACCTTATTTTAGTTTTTCATTTCATTTCTGACAGTTATACTTTCATTCAGACCATTATTTGCATTATTCTAGTCGCTCGTGCACTTGTGACACCAGTTCTAGGATTGTACCAAGATGTTGTTGTTATTATGGGTTTGCTTACTCTATTTCAGTTTTATGTCAGTTTATTATGTTTACTCACTATCAGCAATTTGAATTGTTAAAAATGTCTAGAAACTATTCTAACGTTGGCTTGCCTAGCAAGTTAAATGTTAGGCGCCATCATGGTTGCGAGGGTGGGAATTTCGGGTCATGACATATACTAAATTCTAGGATTAATGTAACAACCCGGCCAGTCCTTTTGTGTGTTATAGCCTCATTCCCCTATTTACTATTTATTACATGCTTAATTGTTGTTATGTGACATTCTGGGGTAGTTGGTTTAGTCACTGGGATATTTCGGAATGACTTGGAACACTCAGTTCTAAGGTTGGAAGCCTAAGTTGAAAGAGTTTACTGGATGTTGACTTTTGTGTAAATGGTTCTGGTAGAGTTTTGACGGTTTGATAGCTCCGTAGGGTGATTTTGGACCTAGGAGTGTGCCCGGATAGTGATTTGGAGGTTTGTAGTTCATTTTGGCTTGAATTGGTGAAACTTAGAAAATTTGGAAGTTTGGAGAGTTGAGAAGTTTTACCGAGAATTGACTTTGTGGTATCGGAGGTCGGATTTTGGTTCGGGAAGTTGGAGTAGGTTTGGTATGTTATTTATGACAAGTGTGCGAAATTTGAGGTTCATCGGAGTTGACTTGATAGGTTTCGACATCAATTGTAGAAGTTAGAGTTCACTAGTTTTCATTAGGCTTGAATTTGGGGTGCGATTTGTGTCTGTGATGTTGTTTGATGTGCTTTGACGCCTCAACTAAGTTTGTATCATGTTTTAGGACCTGTGGTATGTTTGGTTGAGGTCCTGGGGGCCTCGGGTGGATTTCGGATGGTTAACGGATCAAATTTGGCTTAAGTGTTATGCTGAGGTGCTTCCAATTAAATGCCATTGCACCTGCGTTGGGATTGACCGAGGTGCGGAGGGCTAAGTTTGTGCAGCTACGAAGAGAAGAAAGGTCACTGGGGGTCGGAGGCGCAGAAGGGTTTCCGCAGATGCAGATGCATATCTGCGCATGATCAATCGCAGAATCGGATTTGGGCTGGCAGCGTTGGAGTTGCATAAACGAGGGGAGGTTCGCAGGTGTGGTCCCATAGGTACGAAGATGGAACTGCAAGTGCACGAGGTAGGTTGTTAAGTGGGTTTCGCATAAGCAAGGTTTTCTACGCAAAAGCGGGATCGTAGGTGCGAGCCCAGGCTTCGCATGTACGGAAATGCCTGGGCAATGTTTAAATTCGAGGGTTCCGAGATTTCTATCATTTTTGGACTTTTGAAGCTCGGTTGGAGACGAATTTTGAGAGAGATTTCACGAGATGTCTTCAAGTAAGCCACTTTTGGTCATTTTTACTCAATAATAATGAATACCCATTGAATTTCCCCCATATATTTAGTGTTTTTCAAGTGAAAAACTGGGGACTTTGACCCATGTATTGGAGAGTGAAAATTGGACATTTGAAAAGCGATTTGGAGTCAAAATTTGGTAATTTTGGTATGGTTGGACTCGTGATTGAATAAGTGTTCAGATTTTGTAACTTTTGTTGGATTCTGAGGTGTGGGCCTAGGGTTGACTTTTTGAGTTGACTTTTTGACTTTTGGTTAAGAACTTATCATTTTCATATGGAATTGATTCTGATAGCTTGTGTTGATTGTATCGAGTTGTTTGTGGTCAGATTCGAGGCATTCAGAGGCCAATTCTATAAGGCCCCAGAAAATTTCACTAAGTAATCTAAGGTTTTGTGGTGCCAAGGTAGGCTAATATATTGTATTTTCAGAATTTTTGGGTTGAACAGTGCATTGGGGAGTTGAAATTTTTCAACCTGGTGAGGCCAAGCCTTTAGCAGGATAAGACCAGGCTTTAGCCTGGCAAGGCCAAGTCGGTAGCACACTAAGGCCAGGCTTTAGCCTGGCGAGGCTAGGTCTGTAGCCCGGTCCGGAACTTCGGAGTATCCATTATTTTATCACTATAACCCGACCCAACTTCATTAAATACACGCAATAGGGCATTTTTTAGCAAAAACCCGATGCTTTATAGTGAGAGAAGGAGCCCTAGAGTGATAAAGTGATCTTCACCAAATCATCCTTCCATTCTTACACAAAACATTGATGATTAACAAGGAAAACACACTAGATCTTCATCTTTGAGGTAAGATTCTACACCCTAACCCTTAATTTTGAATTCTAACTAAAAGATGGGCAATTATCAAGAAAGTTCATTGGTATTAGAGTTGTTATCTTGCTTGCACGTGTTATCAACGGGTATAGGATCATTGTTGAGCCAAAAATGGTGAAGGATGGGTTGTGGGTCTATGAAAGGACCTTAGAGAATTAATGCGCACCTAGTGTTTGATAGAATTCTCAAATGAGCTAGAATCACGATCATCTTCCTAATTTTGTTTCAAATTGTTATATTTCCAAAACAGATTGAGTTTGCTAAGAATTCTGGAACATTGTAGAGCTTAAGGAAGCTCAATTGAGGTATGTATGGCTAAACTCTCTTCTTCTTAGAATCGAACCCCGGGTGTTCGAGTATTTGGTGTAATTTCCTAACTTGATCCTGCTAGAATTGGTTGCCTTAATGTGTTGTGTTGAAAGATTTTTGTTCAATAATTGTTCTAAATATTTATTGTGTCATCATGCTACTTGAGAATGTGTTTGAAATGAGGAATATGAGTTGATAAAGGTTAAGAATTCATTTCAAGAGTCGAATAAAGCTTGCTAACCTAATTTGTATGAAAAAGCCTCCGTGTGATTATGATTTTCCAAGCTTTTTCCATTATGTGTGCAATACCTTATAAGATAGGACTTATTGACGTGGATGATACTATTATTTGAAAGATGGGAAAGAAATGTGAATTGAGTTGAACAATTGAAAGGATGATGTCCCAAGTGAGATGGCCTAGTCGATCGGGTCGTAATTGGAGACCATGCCGCACACATGGTGGTAATTGTGCTAGATTGATTGATTGAAATTGTGGATATGGTTGATGTCTCAAATGAGATGACCTAGCCGATCGGGTCGAGATCAGACTCCTTGTAGGAACACGGTGGTATTGTGGATTGTGGCGCATGGCACTAAGATTATCAACCTAATAAGATGGAAATTGAACCGGAAACTATGTGATCCTTACTTGATGCTTTCGTATTTGTTTGAAGCTTCTATTGTACATTATGACTGCTTCCCCTTTGTTTCATTGTTCGTTTTATTAAGATTGGTGTTTAGCTTTACATACTAGTACTATTCGATAGTACTAACGTCCCTTTTGCCGGGGGCGCTACATCTTTAAATGGATGTAGGTGGTTCCATAGCAGACAGTGTTGATCGCAGCTAGTGGAACGCCCTCTTTCCAGCTGACTTGGTGATCCCCACATCATTTCGGGGTCCTATATATTTTTTATCTCATGTTCACCTTCTTATCATATTTTGATGTATAGTCGGGGCCTTGTTGCCGGATCTTTTGTAGCACTTTCTTTTGTATCTACTTAGAGGCTCCGTAAACATTGATGTGGGTTGTATATGGTTGTTGAGAAGGTCAATGACTTATGTTGTTATTTGGATTTCGGTTTCAATAAATCATAAGGTGTATGTACCTTAAAACTTAACAATGAGGTACCTAATGAATTGGCTTAGTAATGTACTTGTATGATCTCCCATTGTCTAATTGATGAAATCATGTCTTCTCTTGATTGTAAGTGAGCCGGGTAGAATGTGTCTAACAGACTTGCTTGGCCGGGTTGACTCGGTTGAGCACCGGTTGCGCTCCTCGAGCTTGGGGCGTGACAAACTTGGTATCAGAGCCTAGCCGGTCGGGCTTATAAGATAGGACTTATTGACGTGGATGATACTATTATTTGAAAGATGGGAAAGAAATGTGAATTGAGTTGAACAATTGAAAGGATGATGTCTCAAGTGAGAAGGCCTAGCCGATCGGGCTGTGATCGGACACCATGCCGCACACATGGTGGTCATTGTGCTGGATTGATTGACTGAAATTGTGTATATGGTTGATCTCTCAAATGAGATGACCTAGTCGATCAGGTCGAGATCAGACTCCGTGTAGGAAAATGGTGGTATTGTGGATTGTGTCACATGATACTAAGATTATCAACCTAATAAGATGGAAATTGAACCGGTTTATGTGATTCTTACTTGATGTTTTCGTATTTGTTTGAAGCTCTTATTGTACATTATGACTGCTTCCCCTTTGTTTCATTGTTCGTTCTATTAAGATTGATTTTTAGCTTTACTACTAGTACTATTCGATTGTACTAACGTCCCTTTTGTCGGGGGCGCCACATCTTTAAATGGATGTAGGTGGTTCCATAGCAGACAGTGTTGATCGCAGCTAGTGGCACGCCCTCTTTCCAACTGACTTGGTGAGCCCCACATCATTTCGGGGTCCTATATCTTTTGTATCTCATGTTCACCTTCTTATAATATTTTGAGATATAGTCGGGGCCTTTTTGCCGGCACTTTTGTAGAACTTTATTTTGTATCTACTTAGAGGCTCCGTAGACATTGACGTGAGTTGTATATGGGTGTTGGGCAGGTCAATGAATTATGTTGTGCTTTGGATTTCTGTTTCACTAAATCGTAAGGTGTGTGTACCTTAAAACTTAACAATGAGGTACCTAATGAATTGGCTAAGTAATGTACTTGTATGATCTCCCATTGTCTAATTGATAAAATCATGTCTTCTCTTGATCGCAAGTGAGTCGGGTAGAATGTGTCTAATAGGCTTGCTCGGCCGGGTTCACTCGGTTGAGTGACCGTCACGTTTATCGAGCTTAGGGTGTGACAGATTCGCGAGCCAAGGGCTTACTAACGGAGTGATTCAATTTTCTTGAGGTAAGTATCGTATTTAAACTCGGTTGAGGCAACAGTTTCCTGTATAGTTGTGATAGCTACGTGCTATTGAGTGCGCACATGCATGGGAATGAGGCCATGTGCGGGCACCGGGGGTCATATATTCATGTTCGGGTTGTGCTCGGGCTCTTATAAGCCTAGAATTGACTGTTAAGCTTTAAGTTATGGTATCTCACATGTTGTAATTGTTTATGTGATCTATTTGAGCCATGATGAGGCTACATAGAGCTTAATCCTTGAATGATCTTGATAAATGCTTTTCAGTGATGATATTGCTGATTTGAGCTACGATAGCACACATTGCACATGTACACTTTAGCATGTCATTCATACCAATCCAAGAGCATGAGAATATTATTTCATTCATCATATATGTGTATAATTGCTTAATTTCTTATGTATGATATGTTTGGACTAGAGGCATGTGACTATGCCGGGCGGATTATGTTATCCGCACGCGATTTCTACGTGCAACACGTGAGTTGTTCGTGCGGATCCATATATTGATGTTATTGGCATGAGTTGTCTGTGCAGCACGTGAATTGTATGTGCGGATCCATATATTGATATTATTGACACGTGAGTTGTCTGTGTCGCACGTGAGTTGTCCATGCAGGTTCTATTGTTAGCATGTGAGTTGTCTGTGCAGCATAGGGAATTTGCATTTTCTTGATCATTTATCAGATTTCATTGTTTCCTTCCTCTACATGCCATGATATTGTCTGAGCAGGGCATTTGAGAAATTGTGTTTATGCACACACGGATATTCTTTCACGAAATTTGATGAGTTAGTATTAGATATTCTCTTGTGCTTGTTTAAAAAGGCAGAACCACACTGGAATAGTTAGTAACACCAATAATTAAATCTTCTCTTATCTTAACTTGTTTATTTACGATACTTATTGAGTTGGTTTTACTCACACTATACTCTACACCTCATGTGCAGATCTAGGTATTTCCAGGTACGGTGGTTGCTAATCTTGGAGTTTTACCTATTCGGAGATTATCGAGGTAGCTGCTTTGGTGTCTGCATGCCTCGACTCTCCTCCTTTATCTCTCAGTTTTACTTATAGTGTTCTACCTTCTTAGACAGTTTTTCAGACTATGTTATTGTATAGATTCTCATGTACTCGGTGACACCCCAATTTTGGGAAAGTTTGTATTGAGTCGCAGATGTTCATATCGGCTGTCTATGAGAGTTATTACTGTTAAACTTGCTTCATCTTATTTTTAATACAAAATGCCTATTTTTATTGTGATTGTCGTCTTTCCTAGTTCTCTGATAAGCGCCATCACGACGTGTTGAGTTTTGGGTCGTGACAAGTTGGTATCCGAGCGTAGGTTACATAGGTGTCACGGGTCATGAGCAGGTTTAGTAGAGTCTTGCGGATCGGTACGGAGACGTCTGTACTTATCTTCGAGAGACTGTTGAATCCTTAGGAAACTTCACATTCGTGTACTTTTGTCGTGTGAATTTTTTGATTCTGGAAGCTAAACATTTGTTATTATGTTATCTCACAGATAGTGACTACACGTACTACTTGATCGGGCAGACGGCCACCAGTACGACCAGCTAGGGCCACGAGAGGACAAGGCCGCGGTAGAGACTGAGGTGCAACTCGTATAGCAGATAGAACAGCACCTATAGACCCACTAGTTACTCCAGCTCACGAGCAGGTTATAGATGTGGTTGAGCCGGTGGGAACGGCTCAGGCACCATCTATGCCCATCGTAATTCCAGACCTTCAGGAAGATCTGTCCCATATATTGATTGTTTTCACTAGCCTTGTTAAAGCGGTTTCAGTTCTGGCCGTGCCAGCCACTTCTCAGGCCGGGGGAGGTACTCAAACTCCTGCCGCCCATACTTCAGAGCAAGTAGTGCAGGGACTCCAGAAACCGGGAGTACTACCAGCCTAGCCGGTTGCAGTTGCTCAGGAATAGGTGGATCGTGTTATGAGTGAAAAAGAGCAAAAGGGACTAGAGAGGTTTTGGAGGCTTAAGCCTTAAACATTCAGTGGGGCTGAGTCAGAAGATGCTCAGGACTTCTTGGATGGGTGCCAGCGGATTCTTTGCACAACGGGTATTCTTGAGATTAGTGGGATCTTATTTACTACTTTTCAGCTAACTAGGGCAGCCTGCGAGGTAGGCCAACAGGTGTTGCACCACTTTCATAGCATGATCTCTCTGTTCTCTTCTTGGAGAAGTGTGTGCCACCAACCCACATAGAGGAGTTGTATAGGCAGTTTTAGTAGCTATGCCAGGAGGGCATATATGTGACCTACAATGATATGAGATTTTTCGATTTGGCTCGTCACGTGATCTAGTTGGTTTCCACGGAGAGGGAGAGGATTAGGATGTTCATTAATGGACTTAGATATCAGTTGTGTTTTGTTATGATTCGGGAAAATGCATCAAATGCTAGGTTTGACGAGGTGATGATATTTCTCGGCAGCTAGATTTGGTCCGTAGTTAGAAGGAGGCCAAGAGGCCTCGTGGTTCGGGTGGTTCTATAAGTGTTTCTTCGGGGGTCAGTCCAACCACAACAGGGGTCGTCCTTATAGGCCCGCTCAGACGGCTCGTCCAGTTCATTGTGGTGCAAAAGTTAGCCACGATTCTTACAATGCTCGTTCGGGTCAGTCATTATTCAGTGCATTACTAACATAGAGTTCTTACCATGCCTAGTCTTCGCAGGTTACTACAGTGAGTTCTTCGGGTTATCAAGAGCAGCAAATTTGTTAGAGGAGGGGTTGTTTTAAGTGCGGGGGCTTGAGTCATCTCAAGAGGGATTTCCCTAGATTGTTGAGTGGGGCTCCACAATAGAGTTCTCGGTCGATGATACCAGCACCAGCAGTTATACCACCCACTCAACCAGCTCGGGTGGGGCTCAAGTAGCTAGAGGTCGCCCTAGAGGGGGGCGACGATCAGGTGGTGGTCAGGCTCGATTCTATGCTATTCATTCCAGGTCAAAGGTTGTTACTTCATACATACTGATCACAGGTATTGTTTTAGTGTGCCACATGGATGCTTCAACATTATTTGACCCTGGTTCTACTTATTCCTATGTATCATCCTATTTTACTCGTTATTTTGGATATGCGTTGTTAGTCCTTAGTCTCACCTGTTCATGTATCTACGCCGGTGGGTGATACTTTTATTGTGGACCGTGTGTATCGATCGTGTGTAGTGATTATTGGGGGATTAGAGACTAAAGTTGATCTCTTATTGCTTAGTATGGTTGATTTCGACGTGATCTTGGGTATGGATTGGTTGTCACCATGTCATGCTATTCTAGATTGTCACGCTAAGACCGTGACATTGGCAATTCCGGGGTTGCCAGGGATCGAGTGGAGAGGTTCGTTGGATTATATTCCCAAAATGGTGATTTCATATTTGAAGGCCCAACAGATGGTTAGGAAGGGGTGTCTGTCATATTTGGATTTGTGAGAGATGTTGGTGTTGATACTCCTACTATTGATTCTTTAGTACAAGACTTTCTGGATGTGTGTCCTGCAGACCTGCGGGGCATGCCACCTGACAGGGATATTGATTATGGTATTGACTTGGTGCCGGGAACTCAGCCCATTTCTATTCTTGTGTATCGTATGGCACCAGATGAGGTGAAGAAATTGAAATAACAGCTTCAGGAGCTTCTTGATAAGGATTTTATTAGGCCTAGTGTGTCGCCTTAGGGTGCACCGATTCTATTTCTGAAGAAGAAGGATGGTACTATGCGGATGTGCATCAACTATAGGCAGTTGAACAAAGTTACAATTAAGAACAAGTATCCTTTGTTGTACATTGATGATTTATTTGACCAGCTTCAAGAGGCTAGAGTGTTCTCTAAGATTGATTTGAGGTCTGGGTATCACCAATTGAAGATTCGGGACTCGGATATTTTGAAGACGGTATTCAAGACCCGTTATGGTCACAATAGGTTCCTTGTGATGTCTTTTGGGCTGACCAACACCCCAGTAGCATTCATAAATCTGATGTAAAGTGTGTTTCGACCATATCTTGATTCGTTTGACATAGTATTCATTGATGATATCCTGGTGTACTCACGTAGACAAGAGGAGCATGCTCAGCATTTGAGGATCGTACTACAGAGATTGAGGGAAGAGAAGTTTTATGCCAATTTCTCCAAGTGTGAGTTTTGGCTCAGTATGGTGGTGTTCTTGGGGCACGTGGTGTCTAGTGAGGGGATTAAGGTGGATCCAAAGAAGATAGAGGCGGTTCAGATTTTTCCTTGTCTGTCTTTAGCTACTGAGATTCGGATTTTTCTCGGCTTGGCCGGATATTATCGTCTCTTCGTGGAGGGTTTCTCGTCCATTGCAGCGCCTTTAACCAAGTTAAACCAGAAGGATGCGACATTCAGGTAGTCGGATGAGTGTGAGGATAGCTTTTAGAAGCTAAAGACTGCCTTGACCACAACTCCAGTTTTAGTTTTTCCTTCAGCATCGGGTTCTAATACAATGTATTATGATGCTTCTCGGATTAGTATTGGGTGTGTCTTGATGCAGGAGAGTAGAGTGATTGCTTATGCTTCTCGCCAGTTGAAGCCCCATGAGAGGAACTACCATGTTCATGATTTGGAGTTGGCAGCCATCGTTCATTCATTGAAGATTTGGAGGCACTATCTCTACGATGTGTCTTGCGAGGTATTTACGGATCATTGGAGTCTCCAGCACTTGTTCAAACAAAAGGATCTAAATTTGAGGCAGTGGAGATTGTTAGAGCTGCTAAAGGACTATGATATTACCATTCTATATCATCTTGTTCAGGCCAATGTGGTAGTCGATGACTTGAGTAGGAAGGCGGTGAGTGTGGGTAGCCTTTCATTTATTCTGGTAGGTGAGAGACCGCTTGCATCAGATGTTCAAGCCTTGGCCAATCAGTTCATGAGATTAGATGGTTTTAAGCGTCATCGATTTCTAGCTTGTGTGGTTTATCGGTCTTCCTTAAATGATCGCATCAGAGAGTGTCAGTATGATGATCCCCATTTGCTTGTCCTTAGGGATATAGTTCAGAAAGGTGATCCCAAGATAATACTACTGGGGACGATGGGGTGTTACGGATGCAGGGTCGGATTTATGTGCCCAGTGTAGATGGACTACGTGAGTTGATTCTTGAAGAGGCCCACAGTTCGCGGTATCCCGTTCATCGGGGTGCCGCAAGGATGTATCAGGACTTGAGGAAGCACTATTAGTGGAGGAGGATGAAGAGAGATATAGTGGAGTTTCTAGCTCGGGACCTAAATTGTCAGCAGGTGAAGTATGAGCATCAAAGACTAGGCTGATTGTTTAGGATTGAGATTCCGGAGTGGAAATGGGAGCGTATCACCATGGACTTCGTAGTTGGGCTCTCACGGACTTTGAGGAAGTTTGATGCTATTTGGGTGATTATTGATCGGTTGACCAAGTCCGCGCATTTCATTCCAGTTGGGACTACTTATTCTTCGGAGTAGTTGGCTGAGATCAACATCCCCGAGATTGTTCGTCTTCATAGTGTTCCAGTGTGCAGTGTCCATCATTTCAGACCGAGGCACGCAATTTATATTGCAGTTTTTTAGAGCAGTGCAGCGAGAGTTAGGCACACGAGTTGAGTTGAGTACAATATTCCACCCTTAGAAGGACGGACAGTCCAAGCGCACTATTCAGATATTGGAATATATGCTACGTGTTTGTGTCATAGATTTTGGGGGTTCTTGGGATCAGTTTCTGCCGCTTGCATAGTTTGCATACAACAACAGCTACCAATCGAGCATTCAGATGGCTTCGTATGAGGCTTTGTATGGGAGACGGCGTCGGTCTCCGGTGGGATGGTTTGATCCGGGTGAGGTTAGGCTATTGGTTAAAGACTTGGTTCAGGATGCTTTGGACAAGGTTAAGTTGATTTAGGATCGGCTTCGCATGGCACGGTCTAGACAGAAGAGCTACGACGATCGGAAAGTTTATGATGTCGCATACATGGTAGGGGAGAAGGTACTATTCAGAATTTCACTCATGAAGGATGTTATGAGGTTCGGGAAGAAGGGAAAGTTGAGCCCTCGGTATATTGGACCTTTTGAGGTTCTTGAGAGGATCGGAGAGGTGGATTATAGGCTTGCATTGCCGCTTATTCTATCGAGTGTTCACCCAATGCTTCATGTTTCCATGCTGGGAAAGTACAAATATGTCGCATGTTTTTGACTTCAACACGGTTCAGTTGGATGCTGATGTGACTTATGATGTGGAGCCAGTGGCCATTTTGGATCGGTAGGTTCAGAAGTTCAGGTCAAAGAACATAGCTTCAATGAAGGTACAATGGAGAGGTCATCCAATCGATGAGGCTACTTGGGAAACCGAGCGAGAGATGCGGAGCAAATATTCATGCCTATTTGAGACTCCATGTATGATTCTAGACCCGTTCGAGGACGAACGTTTTTTTAAGAGGGGGGAATGTAACGACCCAGATGGTTATTTTGAGTGTTGTAGCCTTATTCCCCAATTTACTGCTTATTATATGCTTAATTGTTGTTATGTGACTTTTCAATGTAGTTTGTTTTGTCCCGAGGATGTTCGAAATAAATTGGGACACTTAGTTCCAAGGTTGGAAGCCTAAGTTGAAAGAGTTGACCGGATGTTGACTTATATGTAAATGGCTCCGAAATGGAATTTTGACAATTCTGATAGCTACGAAAGGTAATTTTGGACGTAGGAGTGTGTATGAATAGTTATTTGGAGGTCCGTAGTTGATTTTGGTTTGAATTGGCGAAAGTTAGAAAATTTGGAAGTTTGGAGAGTTGAGACGTATGACCGAGAGTTGACTTTGTGGTTTCTGGGCTCGGAATTTGGTTCTGGAATTTGGAGTAGGTCCGTTATATCATTTATGACTTGTGTGCAAAATTTGTGGTTAATCAGAGTTGATTTGATAGGTTTCGGCATCGATTGTAAAGTTAGAATTCACTACTTTTCATTAGGCTTGAATTTAGGGTGCGATTCATGTTTTTGATGTTGTTTGATGTGATATGAGGCCTCAACTAAGTTTGTATCATTTTTTAGGGCCTGTTGGTATGTTTGGTTGAGGTCCTGGGGGCCTCGGGTGGATTTCGGATAGTTAACGGATCAAATTTGGCTTAAGTGTTATGGTGAGGTGCTTCAGATTTGGTGTCATCGCTCCTGCGGTGAGATTGGCCGCAGGTGTGGAACCATAGAAGCAGCTAAGTTTTCACAGCTACGATGAGAAGGAAGGCCACTGGGGGTCGCAGGCGCGGAAAGGTTTCCGCAGATGCAGATCCGCATCTGCGCATGATCAACCATAGAAGCGGATTTGGGCTGGCAGCGTTGGAGTCATAGAAGCGAGGGGAGGTTCGCAGATATGGTCCCACATGTGCGAAGCTAGGACCGCAGGTGCACGAGGTCGGCTGTTAAGTGAGTTTCGCATAAGCGAGGTTTTCTCTGCAAAAGCGGAGCGCAGGTGCGAGCCCAGGCATCGCATGTGCAGAAATGCCTGGGCAGTGTTTAAATTCGAGTGTTCCAAGACTTCTATCATTTTTGGACTTTTGAAGCTCGGTTATAGACAGTTTATGAGAGGTATTTCACGAGATTACTTGAGGTAATCCACGTTTAGTCATTTTTACTCAATAATAATGAATACCCATTGAATTTCCCCCCATAGATTTGGTGTTTTTGAAGTGAAAAATTGGGGATTTTGACCCATGTATTGGAGTGCGAAAATTGGAAGTTTGAGTGGCGATTTAGAGTCAAAATTTGGTAATTTGGGTATGATTGGACTCGTGGTTGAATGGATGCTCGAATTTCATAACTTTTGTTGGATTTCGAGGCGTGGGCCCTGAGTTGACTTTTGATTAAGAACTTAGCATTTTCATATGGAATTGATTCTGATAGCTTGTGTTGATTGTATCGAGTTGTTTGTGGTCACATTCAAGGCGTTCAAAGGCCGATTCGCGAGGCAATGGCCAGCTAGCAAGTGATTCCATTTTCTTGAGGTAAGTATCGTATTTAAACTCGATTGAGGCGCCAGTTGCTTATATTATTGTGATAGCTACGTGTTATTGGGTGCGCACATGCGTGGTGATGAGCCTGTGTGCGGGCACCAGGGTCATATATTCATGTTCAGGTTGTGCTCGGGCTCTCATAAGCCTAGAATTGATTGTTAAGCTTCAGGCTATGATATCTCACATGTTGTAACATTTTATGTGATCTATTTGAGACATGTTGAGGCTACATAGAGGTTAATCCCTGAATGAATTTGATAATGCTTTTCAGTGATGAAACTGCTGATTTGAGCTACGATAGCACACTTTACAAATGCCTACACTTTAGCATGTCATTTATACCAGTCGAGGAGCATGCGAATCTTATTCCATTCATCATATACATATATACTTATTTAATTGCTTATGTATGATATGTTTGGACTGGAGACATGTGACTATGCCGAGCAGATTATGTTATTGACACGTAAGTTGTCTGTGCGGATCCATATATTGATGTTATTGGCATGTGAGTTGTCCGTGCGGATCGATATATTGATATTATTGACACGTGAGTTGTTCGTGTTGCATGTGAATTGTCCGTTCAGCTTCTATTGTTAGCACGTGAGTTATCCGTGCAGCGTGTGGAATTTGCATTTCTTGATCATTTACGACTTGATTATTTATCTAGAAAGAAAAAAAAAGGAGGAAAGTAAAAAAAAGTTAGTGGGGTAATTTTACTGAAAAAATAACAAAAAAGAATAAGACAACAAAAAATGTTAAAAAGGGAAAAGGTGATAGATAATTTGGACGAAGAGAGTTTACTAGAATAAATAAAATTAAGAAAAATGAAGAAATACAACAAAAATAACAAAAAACTTAAGATAAATTTTTTTTTAGTATGAGGAATTATTACTAAAAGAACAAAAAAGAATTAAAAAAATAAAAGAAAAATAACTATTAATCAAAGAAAAAATCAAATAAGAGTCCAGAATTTTATGACATCAATTTAAGTACATGCGAGATATAGAAATTTTCCTTTTGTAGTTGTAGAAGTGCGGTTGACTACTTTTTCTTCCTTTTTCCATACTTCAGGACGAAGAAATCGCTGGGCCTCGTGCTGTTGCCGCTGTTTCTAGGACTGACTGATGCCTCACCTGCACAGGTACCTACATAATGTAGTCTTGGTCTCACATTCAACATGGTATTCGGATTCATGTGCCTTCAGAACCAGGGGTATTTGAGCCTGCTCTTACGAGCGAGTAAACTCGTAAAGCGTAAGGAAGCTGATTGGTGGATCGCCATGGGGCGTGCACCGCCGTCCGACCTTGATCTTCTATGAAGGGTTCGAGTGTGACCATACATGTCGGGACCCAAAAGATGGTGAACTATGCCTGACCGGGCCGAAGCCATAGGAAACTCTAGATGGGGATTGGGGCTATTGACCCGGAAAGACGAGATGGAATTGCTATTAAGTCTTCGAGGCCTGAAAGCAAAGCCCTATGGGGGGTCTGCGTTCACTATTAAGCTTATGCCCATCCATTTCTCTCAATCTTGATCATTACCTTAGACTCGTTACATTGTTCGATACTCAATTCGTTCGGCTCGTCCCTCTTTCCTTTCGATGAAGGACTTCACTTCACTCTCCTTGAAGAAAGCAAGAAAAAATATATTAAATATGGAATAAAATAAAAACTAAAATAAAATGAAAAAAATGACAAATATTTTGGACGACGAGATTATAGTGGAAAGAATAAAATTTTAAAAATAAAAAGTACATCAAAAATCATAAAAATATGAAATGAAAAAGAGTAAGAGATTGCTATTAGAAAGAGCAAAAAAGAAAAAAAAAAGTATAAGAAAAAGAAGCTGAAAATGAGTAATATTTTATTAGAAAGAAATACTAAAGTGAAAAAATAATTTAAAAAATGGAAAAATAAAAAAAAAATTGAATAAACATAAAGAAGGAAAAGAAAGAAAAAAATAGATGACATTAGGTGAAGCTTGGGTATATGAAGAAAAGGAGCATTCAGATAATAAAATCTTCGAAAAAGACTTATTTTGTTATTTTTCAAAAAAGAGAACATTTTGATTATAAAAATTTTAAATATGATTTTAGTATTTTGTCCCTCAGATTTTTATGATCTGTAATAGACAAAGAAGAGAAAAATGGGTTGGATGTAACCCAAAGGTTCCAAAGTCCAAATCCCTTGATATTGGGCTGCTGACAAAGCTGCTGACAAATATCTTAGTCTTGTGGGTTACTAATATAATTTTGTGAAAATATTATACTGTATACCCGTTGTAAAAATAATAGCCAAAAAGATATATAAAATTTATATATTTTTATGTGTATATATACATTATGTATGTTATACAAGAATTATACAAGTCTGATACACTTTTTCATCTACCATATATAAATAATTTCTGCCGCGGGCTAAAAGTGATAATACCTCATTTTTGCCTTTTTAAGTCTATTCCTTTGTAATAGTAGTGTGGATTAACTACTTTCAACAATGTAATTGAAAAATAATCGTTGTTATAAACTTTTTAAATTTTAAAGGTGAAATTCTATGAAAATGACTTGGAACTTCACTTGTGAAATCGAATACTCCATGACGGTAATTATTTTTAAATTACAGGAGTTCAAAAGTTGCTATTTATGAATTTTATTACTATTTTCAATACCAACAAATATTTCACTGCAATGTCCAAAAGGCCATAAGTTTGGATTATAATGTCACAATTTCAAATTTAGTAGTCAGGTGTCGATTGAATATTTCACTCCCCCTCTAATTTTGTGGGAAAAAAGAAGAGAGCTTACCGAATTTAGACCTGGATTGTTTCTTACAATTATGTATGAAAGCCTTAAAGTTTGAATTTTAGTATCACGAGTTCAAATTCAGTAGGTCTTATTTAGGGGAGCAGAGATGTAGAAAGCAAAACGACCAGTTGAATCATTACCTTGAATGTCTAGGAGGACCGATCGAAGAAACTCGTGAAACTAAAAATGCGGATGCCAAACATGATAGGATCGTCCAATAATATAGCCAATAATGCATATTTAGGCTTCAAGGAAATATTCGAATGCTAGAGGGGCTATCAAGACTTCGCAATTACCTTCTACTACAAAACAAAATTTTTTATTATTAATGCATTGTATAATGACTGGACCTTGAATTAGATTGGAGAGCCCGATAGGAAATCTAAATAGTTGTGGAAGGGGGCGGAAGATACTTTATTATATACGAGGAACTCACAAAAATCTCTGAGTGCTCAAGCATCCAATCAATTGAAATGAGGGTCAACAAAAAAAGAATAGGACCTATTATTCCTACATGTTCCATTAGTAACATTCCCTTGAGATGTTACTGCAGATTTTACTTGTGTTTAATCTTTCCCGATTAGAAATCATATAGGAATTTCTTATAAAAGATAGAGGCTGAAAGAAATTAAATATATATGGTCAGACATTTTCATAACAACGTCTCTATATAACAGTTATTCATTATAAAAGTTAAGTTTTTTTTTAAATCGATTTGTATGTTATGTTACAATATATATATTTTCTATAACAATACTTCACTAGCAGCTAAAGTTATTGAAACAAATAAGAATGTTATAGAAAAGTTTAACCGTAATTATTGATCTTTGTATGTTGATGTTTTGTATCTGCTTTCAGTTTGGTTATAGTCAGCCTTAATACATATAATTATTGAGATGAACATATTCTTTCGTGAGTTACAAATATATAATTAATGGTGACATATTTGCCTTATGGGAAATTTCATTTGAATCATTATTTTTCAACCAACCTCAGTATTTGATAAGAAATAGAGTCTTATATGTTAATTTGATTGTATACTGTATTATTGATAATGACGAAAACTGTTAAAGTAATGAGACAAGTAATATAATCGATACATATCAATCAAATTTAAAATTTAAAATAATTAACGAATTGCTGAAAATTGTAAACGTTGTATGAACATGGATTAGGACATGATCTCAAAGAAGAAAAAAGTCATATAGATTTAATTAGAAGCAGCATTAATTTGGCTCTGAGCCGATTTATTTTTTGTAGAATAAGCAAATTCACTAGTACCTAACAGTTGTCCAATTAATTTCCTTCTGGAAGTTGGTAATATATAGGGAAAGGGACCAAAAATGTCCCTCAATTATGAAAAATAGAGCAAGTTTTCTCTTATTTTGAATTTGGTTCTGAAAATTAGGGTGTACAAACCGAACAGAAAAATCGCACCAAACAAAAAAGTCAAATTAAACCGATTAAAAAATCCGACGTGGTTTGATTTGATTTGGTTTGGTATTGAGTAAAAGAACCTGAACTAACCCGACATATAAATATATAATTTTTATATATACTTTTAAGATTTTATATAGAATTTTCTTTAAAAAAATATCTAGAAATATTTGGGATTCTCTTGCGAGATATAATTTTAATAGAATATGAAGTGCTCCATATTTGTTGACATTAAATATGAGTTATATGATCATTTTCTTATTAAGTGTTATTGAAGTGTGTATATCTCTTTGTTCTTTCATATTCATATCATATGCTAAGATCTATTAAATTCTTATATCTTTTTCGAATGTGAAGTGGTTATTAATATTTAGGTATCATATTGATTTTTATGTTTAATTACTAAATTTGGTTAACCTGAATGTGGATATCAAAATTTTGTCGGACGACTAAAAAAACAACAATTATGTGTTACTAATAGAATTATCCCATAAGAATATTTTGATCGCTAATATGTTTGTCAATTTTTTATAATTTTAGTAAATATATATTTAATTATCAAATATTTAACAAAGTAAGATTGAAATAATATGTAAGTAACAAAAAACTCAAAAACCCGAAAAACCCGATAAAATCGAACCAATCCAAACCGATATAATTGGTTTGATTTGGTTTGATTTTGATAAAACTCGAACCAACCCGGTTCATGTACACCCCTACTAAAAATATTCTTATTACTAAAAAATTAGTTCAGATTTGCCTTTCAATTATGTGAAATAGAATAATTTTTTTCTCCAATTGAAGTTTGTCCCAAATATGCCCTTATCATGAGTGGTCGAGCTCATATTTGCCCCTTAAACTAACGGACTTTCAACTTTTTATTTTTATCCATTTAAAATATATTTTGTTATTAAGATGGAGTGCCACCATGTAAGACAATAATCTTAATCCCAAAAGTTTCTTGTAAAACTTTTTAACCAAAAGAATTAAACATATTAAAAGAGCCGAAAATATCTAACTGCTTATATTCATGTCTTTCTCCAATTTAAAGTTTTCTTACTCTCACTAATTCTAGAAAGTCAATTATTTTTCATGGGAATAAATAATCTTCAAGAACATAAATATAAATTGAAATTCTTAAATCAAAGAAAAATAATTATAAATAAATAAAGAAAACACAAGGAGTTATTATATACACTTAATAACATATTTTGATCTTTTTGAAGAAATTACGATTGTTGTTATGCTAGAAAGAAAAAAATTCATAAAATATTTATTTTATTTTATTTTGAGCTAAAATTATGCATACAAATGCAATTGCATAGACAAGAGAGTATTGATTTTTACAACGAAAGAAACTGTAAGAGAGAAGACTTATTAGTTGTCTTTTGAGCAAAACAAAATATTTTGCGGATCTCTGCTTTTGAAGTGTATTATTAAATCTCTTTTACATGTTCTTTTTGTTTTATTTTATTTTCTTCTTTCTTCCTCTCATTGTTTTAGAAATGGAAGTCAAATTTCTGACCCTAGAATAAAAGGATTGACGGAATAAAATAAATTTTGTTACTTTTGAGGGGCAAATATGAGCTAATTTACTCATAATAAGGTATATTTGTGACCAAATTCAAATTGAAGGCTAATTTATTCTATTTTACATAGTTGAAGGACAACTCTGAACTAATCCACTAATAATAAGGGTATATTTAGGACCAAATTTAAAATGAGGATAGTTTTGCTCTATTCCTATAAAAAATGTGTTTCAAGTTTTATGTACTGAGACGATGTGAAAATATTTATACAATCAAATTACTTATAAAGTAATCATATTTATATTTGTATGAAGTATTAATTAATACTAACCTAATAAAAATAGCAATGGAACTTCTATAATAGTGTAGTTACTATACTAATAGTGTAAAAAATATTTATGTTATCAATGTATATAACTTAAATATAAAATAATATTAACACATAGAATTGGAAAGAAAGAAAGACCCCAAAAAATTGGGGTTGAAATGTACCTTGTTGGGGAAGCAAGATATTGATGGAGATGTTCTCATGAAAACTCCAACTGAAAGTTGTCTCTTGCATGAAAGGAAAGGCTACATGTGGCCGACTCGACAATTCTAAATAGAATACAAATACGTCTTTAAAATGTCGTATTAATTTATAAGTGACCCATCACAGTTCCACCACTTAGATAAGTACAATCCTTTAGAGATAAGTACAAGGCGTGCAAGATTAATTTAACTATTTGACTCCTAATGAAACGTACAAATTAAATACTAATCCTACTCTAACATTAGAATTTATTCTAAACCAGAATTATAAGCACATTCGTGATTAAGATTATTTATCTGGCATTATTCCAAGTAAGTTTTGAAAGTTTAATAATCGCGGGGTGAGAACAACATTAGCGCACCTATCAACAATGCAGCGGAAGAATTGTTGAACTCACCATCAAAATAATAGCCCCAAGTCGTATTCTGAATCTCCAGGAAACAGAGTTTTTGTTTCACAAACTAGATTCCTAAATTTTACTGTGTTCTTCTTTTTTTTTTTTTTGGCCAGTCAGAATCTCCATACTGAAGAAAAGTATATATAGAGAAGACTAGATGAGGAGAACTGTCGATCCCATTTTTTGTTTCCACGCTGCCACACCTTTTTAACGTGCAGCACTTCTCATATCCTATTTTAACTTCGATTTGAAGAGTTTTCCACGTTAAAATTTTGTGTTCTTTATCTTATTTATTTTTGAGTTTGCATCTTCCTCGACATAATAGACAATAAGGTATGAAGGTTTTCTAAGTTAACTATGAGCTTGATTTTACAAAATACTGTAGTATACATGAATAAAAGGTATGTTTTTGTTTATTGGCCATCACTTTTTTCTGATAATATGCCAAGTTAAGAAGATGTTTTTATAGTTTTATCTAAAGAACCAAAACAAGCAAGCCAAAAGTATAGATACAAATGAAAGATGGTGATCATGAGTTTAGCAGAAGAGCGGGTTATCAAAGGGAAAAGGGAAATATTGTTTATATATACGTAGTATTTTTATTTTATTTAGGAAAAACAGAATTTTGAAGTCAAACTGTCGTGTAGATGTAAGAAGGCCATATAAAAGGCCAGAGAATGAACCTAGATCGCATTTAAGCCAAGTACAAAGAGCCTAAAATAGGCTGACCTGGACTTAAGCATGTAAACAACTGCAAATTTCGTTTCTTTATTGTGGGAATCAGAATAATGTAATACTACCTCTGGCGGGATCGGCTTATATTATCTGTCTTTTAAGATTTTGTAAATTATTAAGAAACAAGTTTGACTAGAAATAATAAATAATTTTTTCTTGTTTTTCAAAAAATTAAATATTTTGAAATAAATTTAGTTAATACTCAACTGAAATGGAAATGAGAATAAACTTGACCTAGTCATCAAGACACAGCAATGACCTTAACTGTGTGTTGACTTAACTAATTCAAACTGAACTGGATTGGATAAAGCATATGAATTCCCCGCGCCCTCTTCCATTGTAAGTGATTCTGACCATTTTTGAGGCATAAAAAAATATCACAAACAAACAAAGGATAATGCATTTCTATAACAAAAGAATTTAAAGTTATACACATAGTGTAAAGATTATATTTTATGACTATAGTGAAACTTATTATTACAAGTTACGTATGTACTTTATTTTTTAGATTATCAGATCATGCATTATTTTAAAATAATATACCAATTATTACATCATGTAACCTTAACTTGACGGTATAAAAACGAGTATACACCGTCAATATACAAAATTAAAACTCTGACAAAATTGGTGCAAGAGAAAACAGGTTGAAGGTTCCAAATGGTAGTAACAAGAAAAAACACTGTCCACTCAATCTGCCTTGTTTTGAAATAGGTCGTAAAAGCTCAGAAAACTATATGAAATTTTATTATCGTTTATCATCATGCTGAAATACGTAACTAGTTAATTACAATTTAGAAACATGTTGTTGGTGGAAAATAAAAACTACTGCATCATTTTATATTTGATCATATTAGGGGACTGCTTCGCACGACAACTATAGCCAACTATTGGCTCATATGTTGTGTTGTTGGCATCGTGTCATCAAGAAAACATCTAGCTCCATTATCCTTCTCAGTTCTCACTGAGAAAACAATATTGAAAGTAAACGTCTGCATATATTGCATAAAAAATAAGTATGTTGTAGAAAATGTACTTCTGTAATTATCACTTTTAATTTAATTTTATCATTTTAGCAAGATACTGATTAACAAAATGTCATCCAAATTCAATGAATCCAAACATTTGGAAGTTTTCTTCTTTCTGATATTACAAAGAGAGCCTCAAACTTACATCTCTAATGTCTTCTATGAGAAGTGTACATCAAATGCAATTAACAATTCTTATTCTATTCTTCTTAGGATTCTTGATTAAACCCCAATTACTTAGAGGGGGTGGGGGTCAGGTGATATCTACCTTTTTTTTTTTTTAAGTTCTAGGAAAGTATCATATTTGAGGTGAACATATTTGTCAATATAGAAGATTTAGCCATTAAGTCATTATCATGTTCAATGCGCAATGATAATTTTAACGTGTACATACAAGCAAAATAGTTTAGGTTTTAGTAACTTTATGATATGTATTTTTTTTTTGTAATCTTTCATCAAATTTAGCTGACAATAACAGCTTGATTTAATTAGTAACGAAAGATAATAAATCGTAAACGTATACACTAAATATATTTAATTTACTAGTACTACTAAGAGATAATAAATAGTGGTAAATATATTAGTGGTTTTAAGTCATGTCATGATGCAGGATTAAGACGTAGACATTAAGTAGTATATTAAGGATTCAGATCCAATGACACAATAACCACAATACTCAATTGTATTGATAAGCTTAAACACTAGCGTAGACCCTGAAATTTTAGCAGATCAAGATGAATTATAAATTCAAGACGATTCTTGAAATATTAGGAGTCTATTAGGGTTATTTAGTGGCTACTTAACCCAAACCCTAATTCATACATATAAATGAAGCTACATATGTCATTCAAAGAGGATCTCAACAATTTCATAAACTCTCGGAATATGCACAAAGAGATCAAATATACTACCTCTGAAATTCCATAAAACTTTTGGAATATTTATTAAGAGATCAAAGACATATCAAATATGTCTTGCTCAAAGTTCTAGTAACATTAAAGATCCAAATGGATTGTTGCTACCAGAGGCGGATGTAGTGTTTTGTCCGCGGATTCAACTGAACCCATAACTTCCGATCCAAAGTAAAAATTTGTATGTAAAAATTCATTAAAATTGTAAAAATAATAGATATGAACCCATAACTTAAAAAATATAGTGGGTTCAATGTTAAAAACCTTAAAAGTTGAACCCATAGGATTTAAATCTTGGGTCCGCCTCTGGTTGCTATATGCTTCTTGATCATCATACATCAAGAAGATGCATCATCCTATATACGAGAAATACGCCGCTAAGACCCTCGAATTATGGATAATAAATCGGAGGAAAGAATCAAGGGATAAACAGAATTGTAACCCGTAATATTTATCAATAAAATCTTTTTTTCTTATAGTTGTTTGTAATTGCAATTTTATTTTCCTACAAAAATTCGTTGCAAACAACTATTACAACCCAAAACAGAAATGCAACAATACAAACGACCGATGATTCAAAGGAAATTACAAGGAAAGTGATAGTAAATCTAGGGATAGAAGGATAGACTGAAGAAGGGAACGAGGATCCAGAAGAATAGAGATGAGAAGAGACAGAATTAATCTATAATAACTTTTGGTTGCGCACTATTGTCTTCCTGTTGTTTTTATAGCTCACTCTCACTAACAAACTCTATTTTCATTCACATGACCTCCCTCTTTTCCGAAGGCAATCCTCAAGTCTAATCGGAGGAATTACTCTTCTCAAACTCCTATGTGGTAGACCCATAGGTTCTTCCCTCGTGTCATTGTAACGACCTAATAGGTCGTTTTTAGTATTAGCTTCTTTTTCTGTGTTTTGAGACTTTATATAGCTCAATTTGATGCAGGGTAAGGCTGCGTACAATAGACTCTTGTGGTTCGATCTTTTTCGGACCCTGCACATAATGAGAGCTTAGTGCACCGGGTTGCCCTTTTTTACATAGCTCAATTTGATAATTTATAACTTATGTGTGTAGTCCATGTCGATTTTCGAAGAGTTTATATGTGAAATTTTGAAGAAAATATTATTTTTAACTTTAAAAATGACTAGAATTGACCACTGTCAAGGTTTTGGTAAATGACCTCGGACCGGTATTTTGGCGATTCTGATGGGTTCATATAATGATTTTGGACTTGTACACATGTTTGGTTGGGGTCCTAGGTGACCCGATGTAGTTTCACCGCTTTATGTGAAAAGTTGAAAATTTGAGTTTAAACTTTGAAAATTTTGAGTTTTATTAATCGATT
This sequence comes from Nicotiana paniculata, assembly GCA_005239505.1. NCBI lineage: Eukaryota > Viridiplantae > Streptophyta > Magnoliopsida > Solanales > Solanaceae > Nicotiana > Nicotiana paniculata. The sequence goes on along the minus strand of ML363745.1, from coordinate 12,853 downwards.
CATAATATTTGATATTATTTTGATGATTTGAGCTTGCAAGCGAGCTTGTATGTTGTTATTACACTTGTGCTAATGTCCGTATTGGAGCACAAGGGACTCGGGTGAGTTCTGGGTGCATTACGAACTAATTATTGGCTCAATAAAACTAATTGTGAGAACATGTTCGCAAATGCGACCTCACATTTGCGATGTAAGGCTCGCTTTTGCTATGAGGGACTGGGACCTTCGCTTTTGCAAAGTATCAATCGCATTTGCGAACTGGGGTATCGCATTTGCAGCTTGTGTGTTGCATTTGCGACACTAGGTAATTTGGGGGTAGCTTTGCGAATGCGAAGCTTGTTCGCATTTACTAGGATGGGGACCTTCGCCAATGAGAAAGTTTTATCGCATTTGTGATAATTGAGTGGCTAGGATACTGATCACATTTGCTATTAGTGGTTCGCATTTATGAACGTCACCATTTTTGAATCCTAGCCTCCATAGAGGCTGTTTTTGGAAAGCACTTTCTTCCCAAATTCATAGGTTAGTAATCTTAACTTGGTTTTGTTTAATTTCAATTACTTTTTCATGAATTTCATCATCAAATCTAAAAATTTCAATGTAGAATTTGGGGGGTTTTAGGTAGAATTTAGGTGTTTTGTAAAAATTGAGATTTAGACCTCAAATTGAGGTAGAATTTTGAAACAAATCACTTATTCAGGATCGGGGGTGAATGGTTAATCAGGATTTGGTCTTAATTTCGAATTTCGACGACGTGAGCTCCGGTTAAATTTTTGTTGACTTTTTAAATTATATTAAAGATTTAACATTTTTCATTCGTGGGTAATTTCTAAAGCTTGTTTTGACTTGTTTGAATAATAGTTGGATAGATTCGATTTATTTGAAGGCTTGTTCTAGAGGAGAAACTGTGTTGGATTGTTGATTGTATTCCGGAAAGAGGTAGGTGTATTGCTGACCTTTATTTGAGAGAAATATGGTAGATCGAGCCTATCTGATATATGATCTATGTGTTGGGGCGGTGTATATGTAAAGTGAGGGGTGTATATATGTTGGCCATGGGATAAGCATGTAGATAGAATTAGCGTTATTTGTGCCATGTTATTCATGTATTATGTCTTCCATGCTTTAGATAGATTTTCTAAGTCTTAAATTTCTCGTATTCATTTTGTTCTCTGTATTGATATTGTTGAGGTATTGGTGTTGAGATCGTTGAATTCTTGATTGGTTGTTGGTGTTATTTGTTGGCAGATTCTCCTATGACGATGTGTGTGCAAATACTATTGTTGATATTGAATTTGCTTCCCACCTTGGATGGTAATGTGTTGTATGTGATTTCTTGGTGAGGAAGAGTGAAATGCACGAAGGGTGTTGCCGTGATTTTGAGAAAAGGTGATGGTGCACGAAAAGTGTTTTCGTTCCTTATTTATGTATTAATAGTATTGCTTGAGTGAACATGCAGATATGCACGAATGGTGTTTCCGTGGTTGTTATTATATTATAATATAAGGATGAGAGTAAAAGCACGACGAGTGATGGAGTAAAATTATTTTATATTATTAATATGATGATGAGAGTAAAAGCACGAAGGGTGATGCCGTGCAATTATTTTTACATTATGATATGAGGATGAGAGTAAAAGTACGAAGGGCGATGCCATGCAATTTTATTAATTTCATTGCTCTTTACTTTGATATTTCGAATGTGTACTTGGCTTTGTAGTTTCATTATTTACTTTTGAAAGAGGCTTACTCAGTGACATTTTACTCTATGTTCCATTTTATGTCCTTTTACTTCTGTGCATGTTATCCTTTCTACATGCCTTTATCCTGTTGTTATACTTGATTCTTTACCTATTATTTTGTTACTTCTTCTTATATAAATACACATGTTCATTGTAGGTATCTTGTCTTAACCTCATCACTCGACACGTATGGTGTACATTGGGTTGGTTGTACTATACTACACTTCTGCACTTCTAGTGCAGATCCAGATATAATTACCAATGAAGTCCCAAAATGTGCTTAGCAGATACCAGGCAGGTGATTTGAGGTAGAGCTGCATCCCATTTGCAGGCCTTGAGTCATCTTCTTATTTCTATTATTATTGTTTTTATTTTCGGACAATGTTGTATTTCTTTTAGAGCAGTGTATGTAATAAACTCAAGAAGTTTATGTACTTGTGACTCAACATCTTAGGATGATTTTCGTTAGATGTTGGTTTTAGACTTATCATGTTTATCTCAAAATTGCTTTTACACTATGTTATTATCCTACTCTTCGTCATTTATTGCAGTTCTTTGTATTCGTGTCCCTGTCTCTGAAATGGTTTTTAGCTCGGTCACTCAAGAACTCTTGAAGGTGACCCTCGTTGAATAGACGGGCTACCTCCTCCCTTAGTTGTCTGCAGTCTTCGGTATTGTGACTATGTGTACCATGGTATTTGCATATTTGATTGGGATTTCTTTGGGATGGATCAGTCTCTAGGGTTCTGGTATATCTAGTATCTTTGATTCTCCCAATGGCAGACACAATACCCGATGTGTCGATGCTGAAGTTGTACTCCAATAATCGGGGTGCCTCTGTGGGATCGACATGTTTATCGAAACTACTTTTTCTCATGAGCCCTCGAGAGATCTTTCCTCGATCATTTCAGATGGGATTGTGTCCTGGACTGCTATCTCTACGATCTGCGTTTATGGTTGATATCGGTCTCTATTCAACCGAGGTTCTCTGTCGAGTTCCCTCTGATTTCTGCCGACAGGCCTATTCGAATAAACAGAATCGGAAAAGGTCCCCAATTGATCGTCCTCGACACTGATCTTTGACTGGTACCGATTATGTATATCGGCCGAGGTTACCACCAGATATCCAATTAAATTCTGCTTGAGTTGACGTGATGCTACCGAACTTCGTTCGTTCAAACCTTGCGTAAAGGCTTGAACAACCCAATCATCTATGACCGGTGGTAATTCCATTCGTTCTATCTGGAATCGAGATATGAAATCCCTCAACATTTTGTTGTCTTTTTGTTTCACCTTGAAGAGGTCTGACTTCCTAGTCGCAACCTTTATCACTCCGGTATGCGCCTTTATGAAAGAGTCTGCAACCATGGCGAAAGAATCTATGGAAGTAGGTGGAAGGTTGTGATACCATATCATTTCCCCCTTCGATAGAGTTTCTCCAAATTTCTTCAGCAGAACATATTCGATCTCATCATCTTCTAAATCATTTCCTTTTATAGCGCATGTATAAGAGGTGACATGCTCATTTGGATTGGTGGTCCCGTTGTACTTAGGTATTTCTGGAATGCGGAATTTCTTCAGAATGGACTTCAGAACATCACTTCGGCGGAACGACTTCTGCACAAACTTCTTCGAGTCCACACCTTTTAAAATCGGTGGTGCTCCCGGTATTTGGTCAACCGGGGAGTTGTATGTCTCTACTTTCTTATCATTTTCCTCGATTTTCTTTTCTACCGATTCAATTCATCTAGTTAGCTCCTTGAGCATCTTCATAACAGTGGGGTCAGTCCCCGATTCATTGGCGTTTGACCTTTTCGGTACTGGCTCGGTCCTGTGGACGACTTCTGGTTCGACCCCACTCGGCGTTCGATGTTAATTATGTAGTTGTGCTATAGTGGCTTGCTGAGCCTGTAACATTTCGAATATCAATTAGAGGATGACTCCACCATCTCCTCCGCCCTACATACCTCGACAAACAAATTGACCTTCCCTGTGTACGCTACCTTCGGGATCAGTGCCCAAATTTGTATTTAGGGCGACATGTGAACTAACGTCGACGGGATTTGCAATTCGTACTCCCTCGAGGTCATCCTGAGGCACCTCGATCCCTAGGGCGGCTATATTATCATTTCCCCGGTGAAATCCGAGGCCATTGTCACCATGTGTGGGTGTTGTTTGTGAGTTCGACATGTTTTATCCTAGAAACAAAAACACTTACAAGAACAAGGGTAAAGTAGTGTGTGTTATTGGAATCAGTATTAAGCAATCAATATTACCCTTAGCCCACGGTGGGCGCCAAACTGTTTACCCTTAAAATTGGATAACAATTAAACTTATATTGTGGTTTTAAGTATATGTGATTTCACTCAACACCAATTGATAAATATGAAGATAAATGACAGAATTAAATTATGAGTAAAGCAAACCAGTGTTCAAACATAACTCAACCCTCGATCGAAGTACTCTCGAACTGATAGGTGCAAGAACATTTAGAAATAGAACAAGCCGATGAACAATAATGTAAGCGAGAAAGAGAGAATTAAATTGCTTTGATATCTGTGAATAATGATGCTTACAAATGATTAGAACTCCCCTTTATATAGTAGAGGAATTCTACTTATGTACAACTTTAATTACGGAATGAAATCCCATGAATAGCTAATTAACCATTTCTGATTTGATCCGTTCCAAGATTCACGCCACGATATTCGACCAATCACGGATATCTCGCATTTCTGTTATTGTGCCATTTCCGATCATACTCGATGTCTGTCTCGTTTAGCTCCTATTGCTACTAGCCTCGATCTTGACAGGTATCTCAATTACACACTTGGTATCTTGCCCTCGTGTCTTAATCTGTTCTGTTACGAAGCTATCCTTCGATGCAAATTACCAGTCTCGATCAAACAGTAAAATCGGGTGGGCCTGGTTTTAACCATATACAAAAACCAATTGCTATCCGCATTCACAAAAGACCTTTGGGTGCCACTGGCTTTGGGCTAACATTTCCACCTAAGATACATGAGTTTGATACCAGGAGTTAATTTCTGTTATTCAATTTTACACAATTACCTAATAAAGTCATTTATGTTTATTTTATTCGGCCAATAAAATCATTCAGGTTCGTATCAATGTTTTAAAAGGCGTTTTCGGGGAGAGTCCCGGGGCGAGTCCTGGGGTGATGCGTACCAAAACCGTCCCGAGGCGATGATGTGGTGCGAAAGTCTCAAGAGGCGTAGGCCCGGGAGTTTAGGACGTACGTCCGGGGGTTTGAGGCGCGTTTTTTAGTGAGGCGTAAACCCCAGAGTTTTTTCAAATTAAAACAAAATTTGTTGAATAAGTCCTTCATGTAGTACCCAAATTCTCAAAAGTCGTCTTGGTAATTACTCAAAAGTTTTAAAAAGGAACCGAAATGTATTAAATTTGAAAGTCAAGAACTTTTTTATTGGTTGAACCCCTAATTCATGGTCTTTTTAAATTCTTTATCTTGTCCGTTAGTCTGCTAATATCTCCCAAAAGCAATGAATGTTCAATTTTTTTTTTTATAAATACAAAGAGAACTTCATTCTCCTTCATAGCAGCAATGTCAAAGTTCAAATTGCATGTTAATCATCCTTTTTGTTTCTCCATGTAGAAAACTTTAATCTTTTAGACTCAAGTTACTTATACTTGTAAGTAGCGCATAATAGATTGTCTTGATTAATTTTTTTGTGGGGATGGAGCGCGCGCGCGCGTGTGCGCACACACATATATGTATAGATTTCTTCAATTTTTATGTAATTTTACCTATTTATAAATATTTACTATAATTATATTATTTTATATAAAATATTTAAAGTTAAATACCTACGATCTTACGCTCCGTGCCTCAAGGCTTACGCCTCGCTGAGACATATATAAAACGTCTCGCCTTACGCCCACGCCTTTTAAACACTAGTTCACATCTTTATCTTATAAAGTAACAATGGCTATAAAACCATTTAAAAAGAAACTTGAAGTAGTTTTGATCATCCATATCATATATAATTATTTAATAACAAAGCATGGACTCCACTTTTAAACAAATATATACAATCCTTACAATTACAACCCATTAACCCACCATCCCGATAAACCCGAACACAGCAAAAAAAAAGGTATCAATTTAATATAGTTTAACGCCTGCTGACGTAATTAAAGCAAACATGTAAAAAAAAAAAATTTCTTAAGTCGATTATTTGCTATTAGATTTAAAACTCTAATATTTGGTTTCTCAATCTCCTTTGGCTTGTATACTTTTCATGGAACATTGAAATTAAAATTCTCATTACTAATTCACACAGCAAAATTTTTGTTAAGCCTTTACAATTTGATTTATTTAAGTAACAGTAAGTATATTAGATATTTTGCGTTGAAATAAACGTCTCATGCATTGTGAAATGGTGTTGAGGAATATATAGATTTATGCATATGTAATTTAACGTAATATCTCAAATTGTAATAGAGATTAGTGTTATCAAGACAAACCTGAGAGAAGATCTATAAAAAATCTCATATGGTTATAAATTGTAAGTGATTTTATATTTAGAACAATTTCAAGTCATTTTTAAAGTGGTTTTCTAGCTATTATTACTTTATAAAAATAAATGTATGAACTTGAGTGACTTTGTTAGACAAGAGAAACATAAATAACTTTACTATGTAATTTTACAAAGTTGAGTGATCATTTGAGAGGACGAATTCTTCTCTTTTTTTTGTTTATCCTTTCCTTGTTTTTTCTTTATAGGAGTTTTTTTTTTTTTTTTTGAGAATACGAGCATTTTATTTATAAAGACTAAGGTAGTGTAATACTATTACATGTAGCGTTGTAGCGTTGCCACTTTTACAGATACCCTGGATGGCATCAATATTTTCTAGTTCAGCTAAGCTTTAACAAACATTAAATAATATAGCTCGTATTACAACAACACCTTTTTTGTCCTACAGCATTCTGGACTCGACAAAAGTGGTGGAACATCATAACACAATAGGTGTGCTTACACCAAACCACATTAATTAAGTAGGTTAAGTGACAAATTGAACTAATAATATATACTGTACTTTATTAATTTTAATTTATATGGCGTAGTTTGATTAGACGCGAAATTTGAAAAAAAAATAAAAACTTTTAAAATTTTTGATCTTAAATATGTCACAAGATTTTATGACTATGAAAAAATAATATTAAAGGCAAAATAAAAAATTTAAAGTTAAGTTGCTTCCGAATATAAAAAAACTTCATTTCTGAAATGAAACTAATAAAAAATAGGGCCAAATAAATGGATCGGAACGAAGGGAAATGCTAAATAATTATAGCTTATTAAAAATACATTTGTGATGTATCCATTAATTTCGTGTAAACATCAGAATGGATAAGTTATTTTTCCAACTCAACATCGCTCATCCAGCTACCCAATATTGGGGGTTAAGAATCTTGAGAAGAATAGACTAAGTATTAATATTAGTATATAATTAATTAACAATCAAAGTATACTACTAATAGAAGATGTGTAGGTAGGTGTAAGCTTGAGGCTCTCTTTGTATATCCCAAGTGTCTCTTAAAGTCGTAAAGGCAAAATAGATTGATCAAGGTTTGAACTATTATAGGCAGGTACCACAGTATCCATTCTTCTTTTTTTTATATTTTCTCTTATCAATTTACTCTTTTCCCACTTTCAAGAATTTCATATCATATTTACCAAGAGTTCTTCATGTACAAAGAGTTGTTCACTAGGGTTAGTGAAAGTTTATCTACCCGTTTCAATTCGTTCTCAACCAGGACAATAATATATGTAGTTTGATTTTTTCTTGATTCTTCTTTCTTTTACCACTTTCAAGAATTTCATATCATAATTAATTACGGACACGAGTGAAGTGCAGGATTGTACATGAAGAAGAGTGAAGAGTACATCACGGTTAAATTAGTTATAACGTATAGTAGGGTCAAGTTTAGTATATTACTTTAGCCCACAGAGAGTTATTTTATATTTTGTTTAATTGATGATAGGCCCACATAATCAGTTAGCCTCGTTTGTCTGTAGTGAGTGGGTGAAAGCATATATCTGCTTATTCACCTTCCAAAAAAGCTAATAAGAATTATCCTATCTTTTGCCTAGCTTATTTCTTAGTCGTAGCTTCGTTTTCTTTTCTTCAATTTCAATCTTGTATTAGTGGTATCAGAGCAAGATCTTGGCTCTCTAAATCATGGCGACGGAGATATCGAAGGTAATGAATGTCTTACAGAATATGTCTACTGATATGATGAGCTTAAATCAGAGGCAAGAGCAATCGGAAGCTCGGCAGGAGAAAGCCCTTCGAAATCAACATCTAGCTCTGCGAGAACTTCGTGAAGCTGTTAATGGGGGCAAAAGACCAAAAAGGGACAAGGATTCCATCACCGACAGTGGAGAGTTGTACTCGCCGTCTGATACACCGCTGATGTTCGGAGACTCGATTTCACCACTGTCGGCGAGCTCAAGCCTACGTAATCCCATCAGCACTCATTTTATTGCAAAAACCCCTTCCTACCACCTACCCTCTCTCAAATACCCAATTGACTATGAAACTGACGGGTTTATAGTACCTTAGGTTTATGTTTTGATGATCTAACAAACTTACTAACAAAGAACCAAATAAAGAACCTGATGCACACTTAGTATATAGCTCAATCAACGGACTCAAGCTAATGTTAGCTTTATGACTTCAGAAGATAACGAATCAACTCAGGGACCTGATCCCTTTGGGTTTCCCTGACAACAGTACGAAGTCAACTCTCTACAGCTAGAATAGTGACTGCCTGCACTGTACATGCAAACAGTGCAGCACAGTGCAACAGTCACTTCTCATTGGGAAGGATCTTGTACCAACCAAGTGATTACATCATTCAAGTGATGTCATCCAAAGTGTATTAACAAGAAACATTACAACAAAACATTACTTGAATGTTTGTGAATGAACTCAAGCTCTCCAACATCTGATGATCAAGCGTTCAATTCACAAGTGCATCAAGAATAAAGTACAACACTACTACGGACCAGTTCCTACAACAAGTCTCTTGTATATCCTTAGTTGAGTTGTAACTTTATTTTTGTTCTACATTGTAATTCCTACTTTGCTTATTTAGAAACACTAATTAGGAACCTCTGAAAATCATAAACCCTTAGTGTTTGTGTCGTGACTAGAGTTAGTCATGAGTTGAAGTCTTTGTAATAGGTGTATTGCAAAGTGGCTTGTAATAGGTGTATTGCAAGTTAGTGAGGGATTAAGATTCTAATTCCTAGGTTGCAATAAGTTGTAATCTAAAGATTGCTCAGTAGTGAAGTTGAAATCCTACCATTGTAGGTCGTGATTTTTAATCCCCTTGAGCAAGGATTTTTCCACGTAAAATCCCTTGTGCCATTTACTTATTGTTGCATTAGCTAGTTCTGTGGAAACTATTATAGGACCTGGTCACTATACAATTTGGTGGACTCATATACTCTATCAGAAACCTAATGAACTCCAGATGCAGTATAGTTCATCCCTAATACCCCAATCACAACCAAATACCAATATGGGCAATTTACCCCAAAGAGGAATAGGGCAGGACCATGGGTTTCAATATCAATCCCAATATAAATTTCATGCTCCGATCCACCAGTTATCCAACCTAAATACCCAGTCCGCATACCCCAGAAATACTATGGCCCACCCACACAAAATCTCTTTCCAACCTGAGCCAAGTAGATACTTCCCTGCTAACCAGTTTAGCAATCAAGGGATACCTATGGGTATGCAAATTTTTTATAGCTCTTATGGCCAATACCCTTCTGCCTACAATACCTGCCCCACTCATTTTGCACCTCCACTTTAGCATCAATCTCCTTTTGACAAACGACTACTGTTTTACCTTACCCAAATACCCCTGCCACTGTAGAATACCAAGCACCACAAAATAACTATCATATTCCCTTGCCTAACATATTATTTACTAAGTATACTAAAGTCGAGTTCCGTTTAATGGGGAGGACCTAAGGACTTGTCTATACAAGGTTGAGCAAAGCAAGTTCTTTGCTGAGGAAGACATTACCATTCAATAGAAAATGAAAGTAGTATCCATGCATTTTGAAGAAGATGCATTACAATGGCATCTTGGCTATATGAGGAGTAAAGGACAATTTTCCATTCCTACTTGGGAGGAGTACCTTTGGGCATTGTGTTACACTTTTGGGGCTGAATACTCACATCCCATGACTGAGTTAGTAAATATCAAGCATATTGGAAGTGAAGAAATACCAAAGATCCTTTTACAGTGTGTTGACCGGACTCAACCTCCCTGTAGAACATGCCAATAGCATTTTCTTGAATAACTTGAAACCTGAGCTTAGTAATGCGGTAGGAGTGGGAAATCCATGTATCCTACAATGGGATTACTATCTAGATAGACTTCAAGAGTCCAATGTTCTATCTCAAAGTAAATCAATCAAGGGTGCCTCAGTAGGGGCTTCTCATAACAGGGGTGTAATGGGATATAATCTTAATACTCCCTCTAGAAACATTGTAAACCATAAGATGAAGCTTATTACTGCTAGAATGGACAACCCAAGGAGGAGGAGGTTGAGTCAAGTAGAGATGGAGGACAGGAGGTCCAAGGGACTATATTTCTTTTGTGATCACATTTGTACCAGATCATAAGTGTGTGGCTAAAGACAGTTATTTTCATTGGAAATAGATGTGATTGAAGATAATTCCAAGAAGAAAGAGATGAAAGATTGGGGGAAGACTTACCGGAAAATTTTACTATATCACTACAAGCTTTGAATTTCTCCATGGGACATAGAACTATAAGACTCAGAGGCTTTACTGAAAAGAAACCTTTGGAAGTCTTCATAGATTGTGGATCTACACACAACTTCATAGATGAAGAAACAACCAAGAGATTAGGGTGTGAGATACAAAGAATTAAACAACAAATAGCGCAAGTAGCTGATGGGAGAGAGATTCCTACTGAAAAATTGTGCAAGGGGTTCCAATGGCTAATGCAAGGAACCATGTTTACAGATAACTTTCTGATACTCTATAGGGAAGAGTGACTTGGTACTAGGGGTACAATGGTTGTATCCTTAGGAAGATATCAAATTCAATTTCAGAAAGTCGCTAATAGAATTTGAATACCAAGAAAAGATGATCACATTAAAGGAAATTCAACCAAACTTTAAAACTGTGGGTGAAAAATCCTTACAGAAAATGTCAATCACAAGTTCTCAATTTTTCATGGTTAAAGTAAAGGGAACAGAAGGTTTTGGAATGATTCAGATGGACAAGGAGGAGGAACTTGAGGAAGTAATGGAAATGATTGAATAATACAAGGAAATTTTTTTATGAACCTCAAGAGCTGCCCCAACTAGGGGAGTATTTGATCACCATATTCCCTTATTGGAGGGTAGTTCACCCGTGAACTCTAGGCCTTATAGATATACCCCAGTGCAAAAGGATATGATTGAAAAATTGGTTCTACAGATGAGAAGTTAGGGAATAATTCAGTACAACTCAAGCATCTATGCTTCTCCTGATTTACAGCAAAAGTTTGAAAATTATCTATAGCACTTAAGAATTACTTTTGAGTTGTTGGTACAACACCAATTACTAGCCAAGAGAAGTAAATGTGTATTTGCTGCTAGCAGGGTGGAATATTTGGGGCATTACATCTCAGCACAAGGTGTTTCTACTGACCCTAAGAAGATAGAAACAGTGAAATCTTGGCCATTGCCTAATTCTATCAAGTTTCTGAGAGGATTTCTTGGATTAGTAGAGTATTACATAAGATTCATCAAGGGGTATGGCATTATCAACAAATCACTGACTGATCTCCTCAAGAAAGATAGATTCAAATGGTTGTTTAACCAAAGAATTAGACCCTTTGACTAAAGCTATTTTTAGGATGAACACGGGTTACTGGTAATCACGGAAATAGAGAAAAATAAATAATAGACAATATTGCAGAAATATAGAAAAGTAAAGTCAATTATATTCGAGAATCAGATGCCTTTACAAGCTGTATTCCCCTCCCTTATATAGGAGATTCCTTGATATAACGTACAACTCTTGCTATGGTTGCTCATTAATGGCTATTTATGACATTAATGAGGTGTTACAAAGGATAACGGTAATTGGGGTACAGTTACATAACATTCGAGTAATTAATTGTGGGCCCTTGAATCTGCCCGTAGCTTTGTCTAGATTCATTCTGACCGTGCCTCTTCCCTGTTTTGATCAGGTTGAGTTTCTCGTGGCTAGAAGCTCGAGGGTTTATTGAATCGTGCCTCTTTGCTCCGTACCTCTTCAAAGAATCACATCCAGCTGTCGTGTTCTCCTATTTCCACGTAACTGGCTGAGTTGCCAAAAGCTGGCTTACGTGTGAAACTCTTTTTTACCAATACAAATAGTCCCCCCAATTACCATATATTTATTGATTAATATTTGGTAAGTGGATATTCATTTATGGCGGGAATATTTTGCCGCCGATTTTCCTCGAAACATTGTATCCTTCTCTGCACCATAGGCGTCGTTTGTCACTTCCATTTAATGCTCATACCACGTGTCCTTTTTGGATTGGTTCTGCATTTACTCGGCACGTTTTAGGGTTTTTTGCGGCTGTGTCAGTTGTTTAAGCAAAGAATTAGACCCTTTGGCTAAAGCTTATTTTTAAGATGAATACGGGTTACTGATAATCAAGGTAATGGAAAAATGAATAATAGATATTATTGTAGAAATATAGAAAATCGAAGTTGATTGTATTCGAGAATCAGATGCCTTTACAAGCTGTATTTCCCTCCCTTATATAGGAGATTCTTATAACGTACGAATCTTGATATGGTTACTCATTAATGACTAATTATGAAATTAATGAGGCGTTACAAAGGATAACGGTAATTGGGGTTCAGTTACATAACGTTCGAGTAATCAATTGTGGGTCCTTGAATCTACCCGTAACTTTATCTAGATTCATTCTGTCCATACCTCTCCCCCGTTTTGATCAAGTTGAGTTTTCCATGGCTGATAAGTTCGTGGTTTTACTGAACCGTGCCTCTTTGTACCGTACCTCTTCAAAGAATC
>ML363743.1:20996-37215 GCA_005239505.1 Nicotiana paniculata | reverse complement strand
TTGGAAGAGGTGTGATGTCTGTTCAGGAAAAAATGTCTGTTCAGGAAGGAAAACAACGTTCAGTAAAGGCAGCGTTTTTGGATTTCAGTTAATTCCGTTAATGAACTAACTGACATGTAATTTAATTATTAAATAATTAATTAAATAAACTTTGTCCAAAAATAATCTTATCGATCCGAAGCCGAAGCCAAAGCCGAGCGAGCGACGACGACGACGCGAGGATACATCCTCTTCAACTCCTTTTAAGAGCTCTAAGAAGTGATCCTATATTTATACACACAAGTGTAGTTGTCTTTCACCAATGTGGTACAAAGTTCATGACAAAAGCTCACTTGATTCAAATTTTCATTTCCCTCCATTTTATTTCCCACCATTTCTCAATTCACACTCTTAGACTTTTAAGCCCAATGCTTCAAGCCCAACAGGTATAATCAATGGTAATATAGAGTACCCGAGAGATGAAAATACCTACAAAGGAAAAACTTACTTTTTATTTATCCTCCATCTGTCAAGGGTGAGAGTGAATGAGTAGAGTCATATTCAAAATTTAAGTTTTATGGGTCCAACATCTAAAATTTTAGTATTAAACTCATTATTTGTAAAATTATGAATTCATATGAGCTCTAGTGCACTGCATGCAGGGAAATAGTCAGATTTAGCTCATCAGGTGCATTATACTATTACCGCTCTACTCTACAATTGTATCCCTGGGACGGTTCAGAGAAAGGTAGCAAAGACTGCTTTATGACTCAAAATTTTTTAGTATAGTGAAATTTATGATATTGTTTTCATTTTTAGACGATGTTAATTTGTGGGGAAAAAATCTTTATAAATAAATTTAGAAAAAGATTGCCTACTTTTTAACAATAAAATTATTTTAGAACTTTAAATTACTGAAATTTTTATTAGTAAATAAAGTTTGTTTACTACAATATGTTGCAAACGCTTGACTAATATCTTATTAACTTGGAGTATCCTTACCGATTTTTATTTGAAGTTAAAGACTTTATGTCTTTAAGAATACTACACTATAAACGACAAATATGAAGGGGAAAAAGGCAATACAAATTCTTTGCATGTACGTATATATGTTCTATTAAAAAAGATTAATGGGCGTATTCACTATATCAATGAATACAAATTTTTTAGGTAATAAAAGTAACAAATTACAATTTTGTCTTAGGTAAAGTCATTTTTTTAAAGAGTAAAAAAAACGAACGACATTTCGCTAAGAAATTCGTGTTTTTAATATAATATAGATATATATAGATACGATTCCTTCCTTTCGTTAGGAGAAATTGGATCTTCAATGGGAGTTCGATTTGTTCTCTCCCTCGACTATTTACCTCAGCTTTCACATGGCTTTTTGAGCTATGTCACTCTGTCTCCTTGTGACGGTATTACTCACTGTCTGAAGCTAAGTGATCGTTTGGCACCTTCCATTAGAGAACCTCTTTAGGTATATATTTCCTTAATGGGTAAATTCATGTTATCCAAATTATTGAGTCATTGGCTTCATATACCGGATAATAAACTTAAAATGCTCAAAAAGTAAATAAAAAATAAATATAATCAATTCATGGGGATAAACGATGAAACCATACAAAGTACTAAGTGTGTGTCATATAGATTAATTGGAGAACGAAAATTATTTCGAATTAATTGAAGGTAAACATAGAGTTCTATTTAACAGAGTATACCAAGGTTTTGTTGTTAAAGTAAAACAGTCAGTTTAAGGATGGTTAGAATTATAGGTCTCGAATTCATTTAATCATATTGTAATAAGATCCCCCCAACCGTTGTCTTCATCGCCCACGCAACCTCAGTTCCATTCCCAAAAATCAAATTAGGTAATATTTCTATTTTCACGTTGAAGACAACGCAATACTATCTTCTTAGGGCGTGAAGTGTGTGATGAAAAACAGGTATAAACGGCGGAAGCAAATAGCTATGATCATTTGCATGTAATATAGACAACACATAATCACATATTATAATCCAACATAAAATCGATACTTATCTTTTGAAGCGTGACGCGATCGTGAAAAGACCTTCAAGCATGAGCAAAAATCATCATGAGATCATACTCCAATTCTACAGTTTTCTATTGTATTACCCAAATAATATCCGGTAACATCAATTTCGTGTGGACGAAAGTTTTAGGAAAATATGGTTGAAAATTTCGACCACCATGACTGCTTCTCTAGGTGGAAAACCTTATGTATTTATAGCACAAGTTTTAAGGGTTAAAACCTTTTTCCAAGATCTGTTGGGTTTTCCTTTCCACTAGAAAAAGGATTCCTTTATTTCTTTTTATATAGGCACAGCACGGACCACAAATTTAATTAACGAGACTTCAAATTATGGAATTAATTTCTAATTTTTGAAATTAATATCCATCATAATTAATTACGAATTATTCCACTAAAAATTCGTAATTGCACTCCTTATTCAATTTCGAAATTCATTCATTAAATCTTATTGGCAGAATACATAGACCGACACTTAAACTATCAAAGAAATTTCACTTGAACACCTCAACTAAACCATTTTCCAACGAAACAATTTTACTGTATTTTTATTGCACTAGTTTAACACGTCCGACCTGAGCTTATAAAAAAATTTCACGCGTGTGATTAAGCGCTTCCAACATGGATAATCTAACCAATTAAAAATTGACACGTTTTTTACAATGAAACATAGATTATTTCATCGGCTTAATTACCCTATTCCTAATTTTAACCCTCTTTATAAAATCCTAAAACAACAAACGACCAAAAAAGCCCTAACTCCCAAATTCAACTCTAGTAAAATCCGCCGAAAGCGATGCATGTCCATTGATTTGCTTCGTTTTCGTTCGATATTGAGTGGTAATTAGTGCCATAGGTAAATATCTGTTCGATTTGTTTGATTTTGTCCAAATATGTGCTTGAAGAACGATCATTAGTCGGTGTTGTTTGGGTGAAGTGCTGCTTGATTTCAAAATTGAAGTGTTGAAAGGGTAAGTCTTTTTAGTGTTTGTACTATTGTCTTTTTAGTGTTTGTACTATTGTCATTTTAGTGGTGGGCTTCTGTGGGAGTTGAGACTGATTTGGGACCACAATTAGGGTTTTGCTAAAGAAATTTGGGAATATTAAAATAGTGATGTCAGACTTTATTGCTGTTAATTTTCACCATAGTGGTAACTTTACCCTTGACCATGACTCGAAATATGTGGGGGAACAGGATGTGTTAATAGCTGATGTTGATAAAGACCACTTTTCTATTCCGGAACTATTATATTACACTAAAAAAATGGGATATCCTACAGTGAGTGGCTTCTATTACCAAGACCCGACAACTAAAACTTTTGTCTATGTGGATAGTGATGCACAATTATTGAATATTGTGTCTAACCTTGAAAATGGAGATGATTTACATTTGTATATTCAACATATTGTTCTAGACCCTGAGGTAGTGGATGATGTGGAACCTACTAGACTTATTGGTGGTCCAAAAATATGTTAAGTGAAGTGAATGGTGCATCTGGGGAAACAAACACAGAAGAGAAGGAAGAGGTTGCTGCTGAAACTGAAGTTAGAGGAAATGTTGTTGATGAAAGTGAAGTGAGGGAAGAGGTAGCTGTTGAAACTGAAGTTAGGGAAAATGTTGTTGATGAAAGTGAAGTGAGGGAAGAGGTAGTTGCTGAAACAGAATAAAGGGAAAAGGTTGTTGCTGAAAGTGAAGTGAGGGACAATGTTGTTGATGAAAGTGAAGTAAGGGAAGATGATGTTACGGACCTTGATGGTGCTATTTCAGATCTGGACAGTAGTAGTGACTCAGAGTTTGATGTTGTACCAAAAGAAGATGATAGTGATGCTGATGAAGAGTTGATAGCTGTTAGGAATGAAAAAAGAACCAACCTAAAGGCTAGAAGAAGGAAAAACCAACTGTTCATGTAGAAGTACCTCTAGGAGAAGGAAAAATAGATAGAGGTTTTGAAGATATTGGCAAGAACAAGGCAGACAAATATGCTGGTAAATTAGGAGGGGATAAGGACTATGTTGATAGTTCTGATATAGGTAGTGATTATTCTGATGATGAGCTAAATGTGGAAGCTGAAATTGGTGTTGACTTGTCAAGTAGAAGGAAGAGTACAAAGTTAACATATGATCCAGATTGTGTTGTGGCTATTTTTGAACTTGGCATGATATTTTAGAATGTCAAACAATTTAGGAAGGTAGTGACTGACTATGCTATTGAATACCATGCACAGATGAAGCTTAGACCTAATGAGGCAACTAGGGTGAGGGTGAAATGTAAATCAAAGATTTTCCAGTGGGAGTTATTTGCAAGTCTTGACAGGGATTCTGGGAATTTTATAGTTAAGAAGTGTCATCCTATTCACAAGTTCACTCCAATGAACAAAAACAAAATTTGTAATTCTAAGTATATTGCTGACAAATTCAGAGATAGGATCACATCTCAGCCCTATATTAGGATCTGGGAAATACAAGAATTGGTTAGAGACAAATTGGGTTTATATGTTGGTAAAACCATCTGTTACAGGGCAAAACATATAGTGCTTAGGAAGTTTATGGGGGATTGGAAGATGGAGTTTGCTAGATTATGTGACTATGCTGATATTATTAAACAAACCAATCCTGGTAGTACTTGCTTGGTCAAAACTGACAGAAATTCAGAGCCTGGAAAGAATCTATTTAAATACTTCTATGTCTGCTTTGATGCATTGAACAAAGGCTGGTTGGAAGGATGCAGGAAGATCATTCGTTTTGATGGGTGTTTTCTAAAATGAGCATGTAAGGGTGAATTGTTGGTAGCTATTGGGAAAAATGGGAACCAACAAATGTATCCCATTGCATACGCTGTGATAGACAATGAGTCAAAAGCATCTTGGAGTTGGTTTATAAACAACTTAATAGCTGACTTGGAGTTGGGAGATGGAGCTGGATTAACAGTTATGTCTGATATGCAAAAGGTACTTTACTTCATCTCATTTCTGTTTCTGATTTCTAGTTCTGTTTTAGTTTTCTGTTTCTGAGTTCTGTTTGAGTTCTGTCGACATTCTATTTCTGAGTTCTGTCTACATTCTGTTTCATCTACATTCTGTAGGGTTTGGTACCAAGCATTCAAGAGTTACTACCAAATTGTGAGCATCGAATGTGTGCTAGGCACATATGGTCTAACTGGTCCAAAACTTGGAGAGGTGAGGAGATGAGAAAGCAATTCTGGAGGTGTAAGGCCAGTTTTGAGGTGAAGTTGAAAGAAGAACTGGCTGCTTTGGGAAAGCTTGGAAAAGGTATATGTGAAAGCTTATTGAAGTATAACAAAGAGTATTGGTGTAGAGATTTTTTCCTTGAACACTCTAAATATGATATTGTAGAAAATAATATGTGTGAGACCTTTAATTCTTGGATATTAGCAAGCTCTCTAAGCAAGGATTATAGCAAGCTCTCTAAGCAAGGAGTTAAGATGACATGTTCAAAATGTCATCAAGCAGGCCATAACAAATCTACATGCCAATCAAGGGTATGTTGTAATAATTTTCACCTTTTTAGTCACTTAAAATGCCAACTTATATATGTACTTTCTGGAATTTTTATGGTGGAATGGGAGAGTCTACTCAAGCAACTCAACAAAGACGAGAAATTCAAGCAACTCGAGAGTCTACAGCAACTAATAGGAGCAGTGGCAGAGGAAGGGGAAGCAGTGCTAATACAAGCACAACCAGTGGCAGAGGAAGGGGAAACAATGCTAATACAAGCACAACCAGTGGCAGAGGAAGGGGAAACTACACTGGTTTTGGCAGGGGTGTATTTCCAAATTCACCTCCACCAACCGCTCTTAGAAAACTTACTATTGGGGTTAAAAGAACAAGAATAAGAGGTGTTGAATCTGCAACACCATCTGATGGACACAAGAGGTCAAGAAATGTTGGTTTTGGATGTTACACCAACCCTACAACTGGAATGACTATCATTAACGTAAAGACTGTCTATTCACAACTTCAATTTGTTATTACTACCATTTGTTAAAACTGATCTATGTGCTTTTTATGTTAATTTCAGCCAGGTAGTTTGGGTGAAAGAGTTGTATCATATGGGACTATGGCTGTAAAGGATACCAGTGCAGTCAATATAGATCTTGGATTTAAACCTCCTGGCCTTAAGTTTAAAGGTAGAAATGCTATAACTACTTCCCAACTACAACAACTAAGTGCAAACAAGAGAAGCCAAATTGGATCTTCAGCAACTACCTCTTCATTTGCAAGTCCAGCGCCATAGTTGTGTTATAGTTGTGTTAGGATTGTGATATTTTGGGTTTCCGTTCATGTATTTTGCTAAGTATCCAAACGTGGATTGATTATTGTGTCTCTTTTGGGTCAGTTCATGTATTTTGCTAGTTGTTTGGAATTGTTGTAAACACTAGTTATGGAATGTAATTTAAATGCCTCAGTTGGTAGAATTCTATTTAAATGCGATTTAAATGCCTCTGTTTAAACACTTTAGCTGGAATGCAATTTAAATGCCTCAAGCATTCTGTTTGGTAGCATTCTGTTTAAACCAACACTTTAGTTGGCATCATTCTGTTTAAACCAATACATTCAGTTTTGTATGCATTCAGTTGGTAACATGAAACTGCAGAAAAATTGAAGGCAGAATACATAACAAACTGCACAATACATAACAAACTGCATAATACATAATAACAAAGTGCAGAAGTTGTTTCATTTCATTGAAGTAAGGCCACATGCCACAATTACATCCAAACAAACTAGATACACCCAAAATATATCTACCACCACTACAAACTGCCCACAAAATACTCGAACTACCAGCAAAACCACAACAACTTCAATGATTAATGACATAGTAGAAAACCCAAACAATCAACATTGTTATTATAATAGAAGCCAATTTCATCCTCCTTCTTCTTGCTTGAGCCCTTTCTTCTTCAAAATCTTTGACCCTATTCAGTAAAACCCAAATTACCCTATTCGCTTGGCTAGGAAACTCGTCGTCAACCCACTTAAAATAATTACATCCACCTTTGTCCTACAAAAAAAAATCATTCAAACTAAAATCAGAAAAAATATCATGACTAAAAATTAATTAATTGTAGTTAATTATCACTTACCTTTTCAATTTTGCATCCATAGAACCTCCTTCTAGGATAAGATGGAGACCATGAAGTTTTCAGTTGACATTCATGACCACACTGATATGAATCGACTCTTGATTTGAGATACATAATTGAGAGCTTATTAAGCCAAGATTCGAACACAATTTGGAGAGAAGAACATAAATTTTAAACAAAATCAAGAAAAAGGAGAAGAAATAGGACTGGATTTTGAGGGAATGGTGAGGAATTATGGCTGGATTTTGAAGGAAAGGTCAAGAATTAGGGCTGGTAAGAGAGATGAGGGTCTAATTATATTATTGGAGAAAAGAGGGATTTTACCGTTTATTGTACCGTTGATAGGCTTATATTTCTGCTGCTCACGCGCTCAAATGCAGTGATATTCACGTTATATGCCATAGTCAGTCGAACGTGATAAAGTGGTGCAATAAAAGTATAGTAAAACTGTTTCATTGGAAAATGGCTTAGTTGAGGTGTTCAAGTGAAATTTCTTTGATAGTTTAAGTGTCTGTCTATGTATTCTGCCAATCTTAGTTAACTCCCCATGTTAAGATTCAGATACTAATCAATTAAATTAAATTACTGATAATTTAATTTATTGATTATTTCCTTTAGACTTTCGCTTAACTTATTTTATGTGTCGGATATAAAATCCACCGGCCGGATTTACACATGAAAACTTATAAGCTTTCATAAAGGTGTATCATCAATCTCTAAACTGAGACATGAATTCCATCAACTAACTATTATTTTGCTAATGTACATTATTATTATCCAATTTACCAGGCATATTGACCCACGAAAGAATCTCGCCTTTTAGCAAATCAAAACAATAATAATATACACAACTAATAATAATTATATCAATATTAAGAGTATAAGTACATTTAATGGCTAGAGAATTTATTTTATTAAGTCAGTATAAAATACTTATCTCTACTTGGTCTGTTCAATACAAACAAAATGTACTAGCACAAGAAGTTGGAACTAAACCATTCCCATAATCAAGATAAATTATATTTAATCTTGTGCTACAATAATTCCTGATGGTTTGTCGAATTCCATCCTTAGATTGTGAACTCAAACTTTATACTTATAAGAACCGATGATCTAATCTTCCGTGTATAAGCTAAACTCTATACACTAAATCACTACTATATAAGCAAAGGACACAGACTAATATATGATCTATTTAAAACTTTATTAAAATTGAATTGTTATGAAACAATAAAAGAACAAGAACTATATTGCAGAGAAAGAGAGAGAGAAAATTCTTATTGAATTTTGGGATGATTTACAATGGGGTAAGACCCATCTATTTATAGGGGGGAAATAACTTAGCCACAAAATAAAACTCTCTAAAAGATAGACATTCACTCTAAATAGAATTCTATTTATAACACTCCCCCTTGGATGTCTATTCAACAAATAATATGCCTCGTTAAAACCTTAACTAAAATAAAACTCAATGGAAAAAAATTTTAGAAAAGGAAAAAGAGTATACATGTTTAGAAATGCGCCTTTTGGTTGCCTCGTTAAAAACCTTGCAAGGAAAATCCAGTGAGAAAAAATCTTTGTAAGGAAAATAGAGTGCAACGCGCATTAATTCCCCCTGATGAGAGCATCAATTACATCCTTGAGCCTTCGCATCCCGATCTTGTGTATTAGCTTCTTGAAGGTAGATGTTGGTAAAGATTTTGTGAACAAATCAGTCATATTATCACTTGAACGAATCTGTTGCACATTGATATCATCATTCTTTTGAAGATCATGTGTGAAAAATAACTTTGATGAAATATGCTTTGTCCTATCTCCTTTTATGAATTCTCCCTTCAATTGGGATATGCATGTTGCACTGTCTTCATACAAAATCGTGGGTAGTTTGTCACACTTCAAACCACATTTTTCTCGAATATGATGTATTATGGACCTTTACAACACACATTCTCGACTTTCTTCATAAATAGCAATTATCTCAACATGATTAGATGAAGTATCCATAATTGATTTCTTAGTCGATCTCCAAGATATGGCAGTGCCTCCATAGGTAAACACATAAAATGTTTGAGATCGGGCCTTGTGTTAATCAGATAAATACCCAATATCGGCATAACCAACAAGATCGGGACTGCAATTATTGTCATAAAATAAGCCCATATCGGTAGTTCCTTTTAGATAACGTAATATGTGTTTGATTCCATTCCAATGTCTCCTTGTAGGAGCAGAGCTATATCTTGCTAAGACATTAACTGAAAAAGTTATGTCAAGCCTTGTAGTGTTGGAAAGATACATAAGTACACCAATTGCACTAGGATATGGTACTTCAGGACCAAGTAGCTCTTCGTTCTTTTCTTGAGGTCGGAATGGATCATTATTCACATCAAGTGATCGAACAACCATCGGAGCACTTAATGGATGTGCTCCATTCATGTAAAACTGTTTCAATACCTTTTCTATGTAGGTACATTGATGAACAAAAATCTCGTTTGCCAAATGTTCAATTTGCAAACCAAGACATAATTTTGTCTTTCCGAGATCTTTCATCTCGAATTATTTCTTTAAATAATCAATTGCCTTTTGGAGTTCTATAGGAGTTCCAATAAGGTTTGTGTCATCAACATATACTGCAAGTACAACAAATTTCGATGTTGTTTTCTTTATAAAAACACATGGAAAATGGCATCATTTATATAACCTTCCTTTAATAAGTACTCACTAAGACGATTATACCACATACGTCTTGATTTCTTTAGACCATACAAAGATCTTTGCAATTTGATTGAAAATATTTCCCGGGACTTTGAATTATGTGCGTTAGGCATTTTAAATCCCTCAGGAATTTTCATGTATATCTCATTATCAAGTGAGCCATAAAAGTAGGCGGTAACCACATCCATTAAATGCATGTCAAGCTTTTCATGGACATCAAAACTAATGAGATAACGCAACGTTATAACATCCATACAGGTGAATATGTCTCTTCATAATCGATACCAAGCCTTTGTGAAAATCCTTGTGCAACAAGGCATGCCTTATATCTTTGTACCTCATTTTTATCATTCCTCTTGCGTACAAATACCCATTTATAGCCAACAGGCTTAACACCATTAGGTGTTTGGACTACAGGTCCAAGAACTTCACGTTTCGCAAGTGAATTCAACTCTTATTAGATTGCTTCTTGCCATTTTGGCCAATCATGTCTTTGTCGATATTATCCAACAGATTGAGGTTCAAGTTCCTCATTATCTTGAATAATGTTAGATGAAACATTATATGCAAATTCATAATCCACCACTATATCCAATCGATTCAAATTTGCCTCAATATCGATTAAATTTATTGCTAGTTCCTTATTTTCTTGAGTCTCGGGTTCAGTGGTTTCCTCATGAATCTCAGAATTTATTAAATCGTGGATTTCTTCGTGGGACTCTTTCGTAGTGTCATTTTGATCATTTGTTTTACTTTTCTAGGATTTCGATCCTTAGAACCCAATGGTCTGCCACGTTTTAGGCGTGCTTTTGACCCATTAGCTATGACACTAGAAGATTGTCCAATAGGGACATCAATACGGATTGGAACATTCTCTGCAGGGATATGTGATTTTGCTATCCTTTTCAAATCCGTAAATGCGTCTGGAATTTGATTTGCTATTCTTTGAAAATGGATAATCATTTGCACCTTTTTTTCATAAATAGAGGTACGTGGATCAAGATGAGATAATGATGAATTTTTTCACAAAATTTCTCGTTTGGTTTCACCATTTTCTCCCCCTAATTTTGGGAAAAGTTTCTCATCGAATCGACAGTCTGCAAATCGAGCAGTGAATAAATCCCCCGTTAATGTTTCATGATAGTGAATAATGGAGGGCGATTCAAACCCAACATATATTCCTAACCTTCTTTGGGGACCCATTTTGGTGCGATATGGCGGTGCTTCAGGCACATGTATTGCGCATCCAAAAATTTTTAAATGGGATATATTAGGTTCATGACCCAAAACTAATTGCAACGGGGAATATTTATGATAATTTGTCGGTCGAAGACGAACTAGCAGTGTTGCATGCAAAATGGCGTGACCCCAAACAGAAGTGGACAACCTCGTTTTCATGAGTAACGGTCTTGCTATCAATTGCAGACGTTTAATTAAAGACTCTGAAAGGCCATTTTGAGTGTGAACATTAGCTACAGGATGTTCCACTTTTATCCCAATTGATAAGTAATAATCATTAAATTCTTGGGATGAAAACTTAGCAACATTATCAAGTCTAATAGACTTAATTGGATTATCAGAATATTATGCCCGAAATCGGATTATTTGTGCCACTAATTTTGCAAACGCGAGGTTGCGAGATGACAATAGGCACACATGAAACCATCTAGAGGATTCATATATTAAGACCATAAAGAATCTAAATGACCCACTAGGTGGGTGAATAGGTCCACAAATGTCCTCTTGTATACGTTCCAAAAACGTAGGGGACTCAATCCCAACCTTTGTTGGTGATGGTCTTATAATTAACTTGCCTTGATAACAAGAAGTTCAAGAAAATTCATTATTTAAAAGAATCTTTAAATTCTTTAAGGGATGCCCATTTGAGTTTTCTATAATTCGTCTCATCATAATTGATCCAGGATATCCCAATTGATCATGCCAAAGTACAAAAGTATTAGAATCAGTAACCTTTTGGTTTACAATAGAATGTGTCTCAATTGCACTAATTCTTGTCCAATACATGCCACAAGATAAAGACGGGAACTTCTCAATAAGCCTCTTTTGGACGGAGACATTCTTGGTAATGATGAGATATTCAAGATTATTCTCATCTATTGTCTCAATATGATATCTATTTCGGCGGATATCTTTAAAACTCAACAAGTTCCTTTTGTACTTGGAGGAGAACATTGCATTCTCTATGATAAGTATTGTTCCCTTAGGCAGAGTTATAGCAGCTCTTCCAGAGCCTTCAATTAATTTACTATTATCAGAAATTATAGTAACATCTGCCTTACACATACTTAAATGAGAGAAATATTTCTTCTATTTGAATATTATATGTGTCGTACATGAATCAACTAAACAAATATTTTTATAATTAAACTTTGATCCAAGTTTGCTTTGTGAATTATCCACATTTGCTTCCCATGGTTTGACATACAAAAGGGATATACAAATAAATATTAGTATTTACAGAGAAAAAGGAAAATAAATAAAGTTAAATCAATAACTCAATAATGACTTATAATGCAATCTCGAGCAAATATTAATTATGATACAAATAATTCCTGTTAATAGATTGTGGTTGAAAATTACAAAATATAATAAGTTTCAGAAGAAGACGTGTATTTTCGAACGTGTATTTTCGTGGGGTGTGTCACACTTCACCGCTGTCACTTTTCCCTTCCAGTTAACAATTCTGAATTCTTAACTTTTAGAATTCTCTTCGAAACTTACAAAAAACTAAAAGTCAATAAGCATAATCTTGGTTTTGTTCTTTTTTTCACAGTAACCAATGAATTTTCTATTCTGGCATTCTCATTCTTTGTACTTCTTTAGCTGATACTACTTCTTGATTATTATTAGTAAGCATAAATAGGCCAAAAGAAAACAAGATGACAAAGTTTCACGAGATATCACTGGAATTACAATCACATATAACTAATTACCCACATGTGTTATGTGTTATGCAATTAGAGAAAGGTGACAACGTGTTACACACCAAACATGTACTATTATTGATTTCTTTAAAACAAATACTAGAACTATATTTAATCAAAACGAACTAACACTATTCCATAAAATAAATAATACTTATTGGTACAAATGACTACTACTCATGTAAAAAATTATGATTACACAAAGTTTATTCACTAACTATTATGAATAGGCAAAAATAAAAATTAAACTACTCAATCATCTTTAACCACGGATCCATCACCGATCAAGTGGTCTATTTTTCCATCAGGGTGCTCAAAGAAGTTTGTCACATCCAAGTGGATGATGTCAAAACATTGTCAAATACAAAATTAGCTTCAAAGCCTTTATTCTTTAGAGATGCTTGATAAAGCTCAACCAAATGTCTTGGTACACGACAAATATTTGCCCAATGCCCTTTTCCACCACAACGATAACATTCAGTTTCTGAACCATTTGCCTTTGGCTTCTCATCTTTCCCTTTCCACTTTTGGTGGTTATTTTTCTTTGGGGGGTGATTAACACCTAGAAAATTTCTTCCTTGTCCATGGCTACGACCACGACCATGACTACAACCACGACCACGAATAAGGCCACGACCTTTTCCACGCTTGGCATAATGGGAATACACCTCATCCACTTCAGGCAATGGTGTAGACCCAGTGGGTCGATTTTTGTGATTTCTCATGAGCAAGCCATTATTTCGTTCAGCCACAAGGAGAAGAGAAATCAACTCAGAGTACTTATTGAAACCTTACTCTCGGTATTGCTGTTGCAAGACCGTATTGGAGGCATGAAACATTGTGAACATTTTTTCAAGCATATCATAGTCGGTGATAGTATCTCCACAGAGTTTCAATTTAGAAGTAATTCTGAACATTGCAGAATTATATTCAGAAATAGACTTAAACTCTTGGAGCCTCAGATGAGCCCAATTATATCTTGCTTGTGGAAGAGTGACCAACTTTAAGTTGTCATATCTTTCCTTTAAGCCATTCCACAAAACAAGTGGATCTTTGACTGTGAGATATTCTATTTTCAACCCTTCATCAAGGTGATGGCGCAAGAAAATCAAGGCCTTAGCACAGTTTTTGGTAGATTCTTTATTTTTATCTTTAATAGCGTCTCAAAGACCCATTGCATCTAAATGTATTTCAGCATCCAACACCCATGTCATATAGTTCTTGCCCGAAATTTCAAGGGCAACGAACTTTCTTTTCATAATGTCAGTCATAATTAAAAAGAGGAGAAAAGTTATACCTTAATCTTCTCAAAGAGCTTCTTGAGATAGTAGAGTCTCGTGCTGATAACGTGTTATGAAACAATAAAATAACAAGAACAATATTGCAGAGAAAGAGAGAGAGAAAATTCTTATTAAATTTTGGAATGATTTACAATGGGGTAAGTGTATTGGTAATAAAGAGTTTCACACGTAAGCCAGCTTTTGACAACTCAACCAGTCACGTGGACACAGGAAAACGTGATAGTTGGATGTGATTCTTTGAAGAGGTACGGAACAAAGAGGCACGATTCAGTAAACCCTCGAACTTATCAGCCACGTGAAACTCAACCTGATCAAAACAGGGGAGAGTCACGGTCAGAATGAATCTAGACAAAGCTACGGGCAGATTCAAGGACCCACAATTGATTACTCGAACGTTATGTAACCGTACCCCAATTACCGTTATCCTTTGTAATGCCTCATTAATGTCATAATTAGTCATTAATGAGCAACCGTAGCAATAGTTGTACGTTATATCAAGGAATCTCCTATATAAGGGAGGAGAATACAGCTTGTAAAGGCATCTGATTCTCGAATACAATTTACTTCGCTTTTCTATCTTTCTGCAATATTGTCTATTATTCATTTTTCTATATTTTCTTGATTATCAGTAACCCGAGTTCATCCTAGAAATAGCTTTAGTCAAGAGATCTAATTCTTTGGTTAAACAAATTGGTTCCGTTACCGGGAATCTGATAATCTTTGTTTGCTTTCCAAGTGATATCCTTTGAACTATGTCGAACTTCAACGACAACAACCAACAAAGGAGTGGAACCCCAGTTCCATCGCCTTAAGGAACCCCACGTGGTTCAAAGGAACAATCCCCAGAAAGATCTAATAAAGACAATGGTGATAATGATCAAACTGTGGAACAAGATCGTGTAAAGTAAATGATTGCAGAGTATGTGAGCCAAGCTTTGCAAGAATTTGCCAGAGGATTACCGGCAGCGTTACCTATACCGCCGACGCCACCCCCCAATAATACCATCACCATGGAAAATCCTCAATCTGGGTTGGCAAACTCAGGAAGAGGAGATACTCCTAATAAATCTCTCGAAACGAGACCAGGTATATCTAATAACTCAAAATTACAAAATTTACTGCTAACCATGCAGAAACAAATGAAGGAGCAAAACGATCGCATTGAGCAAATTCCTGGAGTACCACCTATCATCAAAGGCATTGATGTTGATAGGTATTCTCAACAACGTTGGAAGCCAAGTGCGGCACCCTTGCCTATACCCAAGAAGTTTAAAATGCCTGACGTTCCCAAATATGATGGAACAACTGACCCACGTGATCATGTGACTGCTTTCACTATTGGAGTAAAAGGCAACGACTTAACAAAACAAGAGATTGAATCAGTCCTTGTCAAAAAATTTGGGGAAACACTTACCAAAGGGGCCCTAACCTGGTATTCTCTTCTCCCTGAAAAATTCTATTGACTCTTTTGCTGAGCTTGCAGATTCGTTTATAAAAGCACACTCTGGTGCACAAAAAGTTGAGAAGAGAATGGAAGGCATATTCAAAATAAAACAAGGAGACACAGAACTACTCCGTGAATTTGTAGACAGGTTTCAACGAAAAAGAATGTAGTTACCCAGTGTGCATGATAATTGGCAGCCATGGCATTTGCAAGCAACCTAAACGATAAAAGCTCAGAAGCCACGAGACGACTTAAGGAAAGTCTAAGAGAATTCCCCGCTACAACATGGAACGATGTATATAACAGGTATAGTACTAAACTCTGAATAGAAGAACATATCATTGCTCGTTCGAGAGATGAAGATCATTCCAGATCCAGACGTCCTAAATCAGATAGAAGATCAGGTAAAAACAGGTAGGATCCTTACTTAGGACCCTCGGGATGCGATATTCGCCCCAGGTTCGAAAATACTAGGTCGGACTATAGACCACAAGGAAGAGACGTAGTCTCATCCTCATCTAGATCCAGAAAAGATCGAGATGAACGACCTAGAGGTAATACTCAAATTGGGGATCATACCTTTAGTGTAAGTACTACTGAACTTGTCTTAATATTGAGGAATATGGGAGACAAGGTTAAATGGCCCAAAGAGATGCGGTCAAATCCAAGTAGAAGAAACC
>ML363743.1:0-20963 GCA_005239505.1 Nicotiana paniculata | reverse complement strand
ATCACTGGTGTGAATTCCATAATGATCATGGGCACAAAACTGCGGATTGCAGATTTTTACAAGGTGAAGTAGAAAATTTATTGAAACAAGGCTATTTAACAGAATTGTTTAGTGATAAAGGTAAACATGCATATATTAGGAACAAGCAAGAGCCCCCAAAGCCTCATTTTCCAAAACGAACCGTCAACGTGATACACGGAGGTGAAGAAGTAAACAGAGTGGTCTGCAAAACAACCACAAAGTTCACAATTACACATGGAAAACGGGCTCGTGAAAACATGGAAGAGGACGATATAACCTTCGATGATTCAGATATCGGCGGATTAATGCTTCCTCACAATGATGCTCTGGTAATATCTTTACTTATTCATGACACTAACGTAAAAAGAGTGTTGATTGATCCAAGCAGTTCAGTCAATATCATTTTGCTAAGAGTCGTGGAAGAAATGCTATTGGGAATCAAGTAATACCAAGGGCACGAGCCATATCAGGGTTTGATAACTCTATGGTTATAACAGAAGGAGAAATTGAGCTTAGCACTTATGCTGAGGGGTGATCAAAAGTATCAGGTTCCAAGTCATCGATACTGGCATGGCTTATAACGTGATAGTGGGAAGGCCATGGATCCACGACATGAAAGCAATACCCTCCATATTGCATCAGGTAATTAAATTCCCCTCTAAATGGAGGATTCAGCAAATTAGAGGCGATCAGCAGACCGCAAGAAATATAAACTCTGTGGTACACTACAACAAGAAAATAGAGGTAGAAGAATCACGAGATAAGGAAATCTCTCAAGAAGGGAACGCCGCCCAAACAGGCAGGGAAGAAATTACTACCCAAATAGGTACGGAAGGTATTATTGCTGAAATAGGTACGAAAGAAAATACTTACGAGAAGGAGAATCAAGTTACCACAGAAGGTGTACTACACCACACAGATGCATATTCTAGACCAGACGTCATTCATGAACCGGAGGAAGATGAGCACATCAAAACAACTACGGAGGAGCTCGAAGTTGTTCCATTATCTGAACAAAATCTTGAACAGAAAGTGTATATAGGCACGAGACTGGGCCCCGCTCGAAGAGGTAAGTTAATTGATTATTTAAAGGCTAATGCAGACTGCTTTGCGTGGTCCCACTCAGATATGACAGGCATCCCACCAGAAGTGATGACTCATAAACTAAATGAAGATTTATCCTCCGTACCTCTTAAACAGAAAGAAAGAAATCAAGGACCATTCAAAAAACAAGTGATCGACGAAGAGGTACAGAAACTCTTGAAGATTGGTTCGATACGAGAGGTAATGTACCCTAACTGGCTAGCGAATACCGTGGTAGTACCTAAAAAGAATGGCAAATGGAGAGTATGCGTAGATTGTACTGATTTAAATAAAGCATGCCCCAAAGGTTCATTCCCATTGCCACATATAGATCAAATGATTGATGCCACAGCAGGTCATGAATTATTAAACTTCTTAGATGCATATTCTGGTTATAATCAGATTAAAATGAATCCCTCAGATGAGGAAAAACTTTCCTTCATTACAAACAGAGGGACTTACTGTTATAAAGTTATGCCTTTGGCTTGAAAAATGTTGGAGCCACCTATCAAAGGTTAGTGACTAAAATATTCCAAGAACATCTTGGAAAGACGATGGAAGTCTATATTGATGATATGTTGGTAAAATCAACACAAGCACAAGAATATTTCCAGCATCTCTCTACTGCTTTTGATATCTTACGCAGGTATAATATGAAGCTAAATCCAAAGAAATGCGCTTTTGGAGTGCAATCAGGTAAATTTTTGGGTTTCCTTGTATCAAACAGGGGAATAGAGGTAAATCCCGCTTGAATTAAAGTTATAGAAGAAATACCCGATATTTTAACAAATAAAAAGGAAGTTCAAAGACTAACTGGGAGAATAGCAGCTTTGGGAAGGTTTCTTCCAAAAGAAGTTTTAAATTCTTCTCAGTTCTCAAAAAGCAGAATCAGTTCGAATGGACTAAAGAATGTCAGTAAGCCCTCAAGAATCTGAAGATTTATCTATCGAAACCAACCACTGCTTTCAAAACCAAAAGAAGGGGAAAGATTGTACATCTACCTGGCTGTCTCAGAAATTACTGTAAGTGCAGTACTGGTAAGAGAAGAAAAAGGTAAAAAATCACCTNGTTGTGACTTCATATCCTTTAAGAAATATTCTGCATAAACAGGAATTGTCAGGAAGATTAGCCAAGTGGGTCATATAATTAAGTGAGCATGAAATAATCTATCAGCCTAAGACTGCAGTTAAGTCTCAAATATTAGCTGATTTTGTTGCTGACTTTAGTAATAGCATTGTTCCTTAAGTAGAGAAAGAGTTACAACTTTTTAACGATGCTAATTCGGGCCTATGGACCATATTCACCGATGGTTCCTCAAATATAAAAGGTGTCGGCTTACACATAGTCTTAATATCACCCACGGGTGAAAAGACACGGCAAGCTATCAAGTGTTATCCTATAACTAACAATGAAGCGAAGTACGAAGCTATTATTGTAGGGCTTGAACTCGCATGGGAGCTCTCAATCGAGCAAATTGTAATCAACAGCGACTCCCAACTGGTAGTAAATCAGATACAGGGGGACTTACATCGCTCGAGAGACTCGAACGCAATAGTATCTTGAAAAAGCACTAGAGCTCGTGAGACAATTCAAAACGTGGAAGGTAATGCAAATAACTAGAGAGAAAAATGCAGAAGCAGATGCGTTAGCTAACCTCGCAGCAGTCACGAAAGTAACAAACAAGGACAACGCAATTGTCATCCAACTATTTCATTCAATGATAAACCAGGACAGGAATGAGGTAACTTTCAACAACCTAACCTGGGACTGGAGAAACGAAATTCTTAATTTTTTGCAGAATGGCACCGTACCTGAAGACAGGAAAGCAGCTCAAGCACTTCGCCGCAAAGCCGCACGGTACTGCCTTATTCGCAACTCGCTTTATCGCAAGATGTTCGGAGGACCCCTAGCTAAATGCCTCGGACCTAACCAAATGGAATTTGTGATGAAAGAAGTCCACGAAGGACACTGTGGAAATCACTCAGGGGCTATATCCTTAGTGAAAACCATAATCAGAGATGGATACAATTGGCCTAAGATGGAAGAAGAAGCCGAGAACTTCGTATCCAAATGCGACAGGTGCCAAAGGTTTGCAAATAACATGCATCGACCAGCGAAATTATTGCATCCAATAATATCCCCATGGCCTTTCATGAAATGGGGTATGGACATAGTGGGACCTCTTCCCACAGCTAAAGGACAGGTACGGTTTTTGCTCATGCTAACCGACTATTTTACAAAATGGGTAGAGGCAGAAGCGTTCAAACAAGTGCGAGAAAAGGAAGTTAAAAGCTTCTTATGGCGAAACATAATATGCCGCTTTGTAATACCAAAGGAAATCGTGTGCGATAATGGCCCGCAATTCATAGGCTCGCAAATCAGAGAATTCTTTGAAAGTTGGCAAATCAAGCGGATCACTTCAACAGCGTACCACCCCGTGGCTAATGGTCAAGCTGAGTAAACAAATAAGGTCATCATCAACAATCTAAAGAAGAGACTGGATAAAGCCAAAGAAAACTGGCGTGATGAGTTACCAGCGGTACTATGGGCATACAGAACAACTTCAAAAATAGCCACGGGAGAAACTCCGTTCGCACTTGTTTATGGCTCAGAAGCCTTAATACCTGTGGATATTGGCGAACCAAGCATAAGGTTCTCAACAGCCATGGAGGAAGAAAACGACGACGAATTGAGGACCAACCTGGACCTGCTCGAACCACGGAGAGAAGCAACATTGATACGAATGGCAGCTCAAAAACAAATCATAGAGCGTTATTACAACCGTAAAGCTCATCTCAGGTACTTCAAGAATGGGGACTTTGTCCTCAAGAAAGTCTTTCAATCAACGAAAGAAGCAGGTGCAGGAAAGCTAAATCCAAACTGGGAAGGACCTTACCAAATCCGAGGCATACCTGGGAAAGGCGCCTATGAGTTGGAATCTATGGACGGTAGAGTTCTACCAACAAGCTGGAACGCCATCCACCTAAAGAAGTATTACTTATAAGGAAAAGATACCCCCATTCAGGTATCACACGTTCGATTTTATTTTGAACATTTAAAAATTTTACTGACTTTTTTAGATGATAGGCATAAAGCTAACCCATCACCAGATGATGATATTAGACCTGCAAAGACGCGAGAAAATAACACAATTCCGGTCTAGGGTTACATTTTCTGATGGACGTTTTAAAAGGGTTAAGTAGTCATCATCTAAAAAATTATATACCTTCGAGTCCGGAATGTTTTTCCTTTTCAGGAAAAGGACCACAAGGAGAAAATAATCAAGTGCTCGAGATTTCATTCTTCAAAGCTCGAACACTTTGGGGACTATAAGTATGGAAGGCTAAGATGAAGCAAAGAAGACTATTAGAAAGTCAAAAGCTCGAGCATGAAGACCCATCTACCCAACAAGATAAGTGATACGAGCAGAATCGAAAGAAATCAAAAGAATCATCCAAATACAAAGCCAATGCAAAAAGCAAAAACCTTCGAACATGTTCAGGTTGAAAGGAAAAATGTTAGTCAGGAGAAAGAAATGTACATCTTTATACTTGTTCAAAAAACTGTTATCAAATAAAACAGTTATGGATGAAAGATCTAAATCCTTGTATTTGTTCAGAAAACTGTTATCAAATAAAAATAGTTACGAATAAGAAAACATTTCCCTCGTACTTATTAGAAAACTATTTCCAACGAAAACAGTAGCGGGTAAAAACCCCAATCTTTATAAAAACTGTTACTAGTAAAAAATAGTTGTTCCCTTGTATTAATATCAAAAAATTGTTACCTACGAAAAACAGTTACAAAATACAAGAGTATATCAAATCTGTTAAACAAAAACAGTTGCAACATGAGTTTTAGACGATAATCAAACACATGTAAAATGTCATGAAAGTTCAAGCAAAACACTTTCCTTGGAAACATTCTTAAACATGTGTAAAAATTCCTATCACTCTATTGCATTATCATGAAGTTGAGACGTCTTCTTCATGTCAATTATAAAGGGCCCTCTTCCATAAATTATGCCTACTACAAAAAGTCACACATTTAATATGATAATGCGCCTATTACAAAAAGGTATGAGTAATCTAAAGCATTCTACATGCAAAACTCAGAGGTAAAACTAAAACCTCGAAAAATAAAGCATGCAAAAGACTTAAAGAGTGAAATAAAAACTCAACAAAAGTCATATTAGCATTAATATATTAAAACGGCTAAGTAAAAAACTAAGTATTAACTTATATAGCCGTATGGAATTTTTTATATACATTGAGGTGCCCCTAAGTTGTCATTTGGGGACTTTAAAGAAATCCAAATTTACCTCCGATGGGACTGGGGGTAACCACCAATTGGGACAAAGAAAAAAAAGCGGATGAACCAACTAAACTTCTTCAAGAGAGGGGTTGACTTCACTGGCAGAAGGAGCGGGAGAAACTAGGGATGAAGAGGAATGAGCGGCTGGAGTCTCACCATCAGGTGAAGAAAGGTTATGACCTTGTTGAGCCTTCTCCATGGCTTCCTTAGTTTTAGCTATTTCAGCACTAAGGTCAAAATCCTCTTGACTCATTTCCGTCAATGTGTCAAGGCGAGAATTCATGTATGCCCATCTCACATCGACAGCAGCAACCTCTTCAAGATCTTCATAATCCCTTGCCCATACTTGAAGCTCATCTCTCATCCGTCCTTCTCCGCTTCCGCAGCTTCATGGGAGGCCCTTAACGGACAATCGACTCCTCTAGAGTTTGAGCTTTGTCTAAAGCCTTACGAAGGTCCTCTTGAGTACGAGTGAGTGATTACACGAGCTCTCCTGAGTATTCCTCTTACTGCCCCAATAAGTTTTTCAAGTCTCTAATCTCCTCTAAGGCACGAGACATTTGCTCAGCGAACGAAGACTCCAGAACACTCTTGTCTTTATCAGCCTGACTGGAAGAAGCCTTCTCTAATGCCAGTTCTGCTGCCATGAGTCTCATATGCCGCTTCAAGGTACTCGTTTCCTCTTCTAAAGCATCCATATCAATCCTTAGGCTATCATACTGTGTTTTCCAATTATCAGCATCGGCCTGCAACTCTTTTGTCTCCTGGTCCGTGTTTGAAATCCTCTTCATGAGCTCCATGCCTATAAGGTTAATCTACAAGAAATAAACCAGTCATATATGGTAAATTTCATATACGAAAATGAAAAAGGATAACCTGCACCGTACCTTCAACGAAGTATGCACGACCTCATTCGCCCATGTAAGAGCACCGTGGCTGGCCAGCTTGGCTTTCTCAGAGGGACATATCAAAGGCTTGAACCACACTTTGGGCTCACCCGTTTTCTTGAAAAGATTCCCCTCAGTTGGAACCTCTATTACCACCTGCCGCATCTCTCTTCTGGAAGACCCTACTTCCCTAATGGAAGGCATGGAAGCAGGCAGAGATGAAACAACAACAGGCACAGAGGGTTGAGGAGCTGGAGAAGCCACGGGCAAAGAAGCAGGCACGGAGGGTTGAAGAGTCGAGGAAGTTACGAGCAAAGCAACAGCAGAAGCCGAAATAGCCAAAGGAACAGATGAGACAGCTTCTCTTAAAGAAGCAGGAAAGACAGCAGCCAGAGGGACATTCTTGAGGAGCAAGGTCAACACCTTCATGAAACAGGCAATCCACGAACTTATGAATAGAGAAATGTGAAACATCATCAAGGGTAGAGGGCTCAACCATAGACACGGAAGGCAAGGTCAAGGGTGTAAGCTCATCATCTGAAACCACCCGCCTTCTCTGTGGCCTGTGTACTAAAGCACCTTCTTCTTCTTCTTCTTCTCATGAACGAGACTCACCAATCTTCCTCTTCGAGGAAGATGAACCAACAATAATTTCTTGGGCATGAGCCAAAGACATCTTCGGGATAGATGAAGTAGACACCCCACGAGCAGAAAACCCTATTAAAAGGGAAAAAGTTAAACGACAAAGAAAGAAGAGACTCGAGTAAGGAAAGAAACAAGAACAAGAGCTTCACTTACCGTGGGTCTTTACATGCCAACCATACCTCCCAGCGAGGTACTTCCAAGATCTCTCTTCTAAAGGAGCAACGGACAATAATTTTTCTACCCAATCACGGATACCGGAGACATTCTCAACAGTATCCATGATTGCTGAGAGAAGAAGAAACAGATACGGTGTTAATAAAACATCTCAAGTCAAAACGAGGAAAAGTAAATAAATGTGAGCTAAAGCATACTAACGTACACGATTCCACTTCTCAAGGAAGGGAAGATTTTCTTCACCCACTAAACCAAAAGTGGGTACAACAACATACCGTAGGTACCAACCCCTATCCTTATCATCTCCAGGGGTTACCAGCACTCTTTTGCTTCTAGCAGTTAGAGTAAAAACCCCTTCACGCAATAAGGCAGGAGAGTAGAGATGAATAAGATGGTTGAAAGTAAAAGGAACCGAGGCTAAAGAAGACAAACTGCTAAGACATGCGACAACTCTCCACACAAGCGGACCAACTTGTCCTAAGCAGATATAGAAAAAAATGGCAGAATTCAATTATGACTGGGTCGATGGGGGGTCTAAACCCTAGAGTGAAAGGGTACGTATAAACAAAAGAATATTCCGACTTGTAAGACATTATTCTTTGATTACTATACGGAATATAGATAGGAAAATCAGGCCTCCAAAAGCACTCCCTACGAACAAGGGAAATCTGACCCTCAGTTATAAGGGTTGGATACCTTTCGACACTTTCAAGGGAAGAAGACTGGTCTATAAGAACTTGACTATCTCTAGCAAAAACAAACTCAGCAAGGACAGTTTCATCAACTCCAGGTTCATGAAGGCATTCACCTCTATCTCTAGACAAAGACCGAGAAACCTTAGACCTCGGAGAAACTAGAGATCTAGTGGAAGGAGAAGGAACTATCTGAGAAGAAGAGTAGCCCCTCGAAGGAGTGGATCCTAAAATTCTAAGTCTACCACCCCTCCGACTCCTAGTCGGAGCAGAAGATGGCGTTAAATTTTCAATATCTATTACTCCCTGAGGTTGGTTTGAAGAAGACATGTTTACAAAGGCAAGAAGAAACCTCTTTACAAAAGACAAAGTTAGAAAAGTATTTCGTGGAAGCAAAGAAAAGATGAAAGGTCTTTATACTTGAGAACAACCGTCAAACAT
Source organism: Nicotiana paniculata (assembly GCA_005239505.1). Lineage (NCBI taxonomy): Eukaryota > Viridiplantae > Streptophyta > Magnoliopsida > Solanales > Solanaceae > Nicotiana > Nicotiana paniculata. The sequence goes on along the minus strand of ML363743.1, from coordinate 12,706 downwards.
GGGAAAAAAGGAAAATAATGACGAAAAGTCATAATTGAAGATGTCACTTCGGGACTGGCACAGCCGCAAAAAGCCCTAAAAGGTGCCGAGTAAATGCAGAACCAATCCAAAAAGGACACGTGGTATGAGCATTAAATGGAAGTGACAAACGACGCCTATGGTGCAGAGAAGGATACAGTGTTTCGAGGAAAAGCGACGGCAAAATATTCCCGCGATAAGTGAATATCCACTTACCAAATATTAATCGTTAAATATATGGTAAGTGAGGGGACTATCTGTATTGGTAAAAAAAAGTTTCACACGTAAGCCAGCTTTTGACAACTCAGCCAGTCACGTGGACATATGAAAACATGACAGCTGGATGTGATTCTTTGAAGAGGTGCGGAACAAAGAGACACGATTCAGTAAACCCTCGAGCTTATCAGCCACGGGAAACTCAACCTGATCAGAACAGGGGAGAGGCACGGTCAGAATGAATCTAGACAAAGCTACGGGCAGATTCAAGGACCCACAATTGATTGCTCGAACGTTATGTAACCGTACCCCAATTACCGTTATCCTTTGTAACGCCTCACTAATGTCAACTAGTCATTAATGAGCAACCATAGCAAGAGTTGTACGTTATATCAAGGAATCTCCTATATAAGGGAGGATAATACAGCTTGTAAAGGCATCTGATTCTCGAATAAAATTTACTTCACTTTTTTATCTTTCTGCAATATTGTTTATTATTCATTTTTCTATATTTCCTTGATTATCAGTAACCCGAATTCATCCTAGAAATAGCTTTAGTCAAGGGATCTAATTCTTTGGTTAAACAGTAAGACCTCTCTATTTATAGGTGAAAAATAATTTAGCCACAAAGTAAAACTCTCTAAAAGATAGACATTCACTCTAAATAGAATTCTAGAAGAGCCAACTCACAGGAAGTGAGTTTCTTACTAGCTTTAAGATACTCCTTAGCAGAGGGCGCATCCTTCTTAACCAAAAGACTAATCATCATAGGTGTAGCCTCAAACAAACTCTGTATATCATCATATGGATATGCTTGTTCTTCAATCTTCTTTTGTAATTCGTATAATTTATAACTATCGTACCTGTCTACTTCTGATTTACGCAACAACTCCAACACAGCATTTTGGTATTTGCTAGTATTAGTTTGTTCGGTAATATTTAGTCCATTATTTTTTGAAATATCATTAAACTTCGGTTCGAGCACCTCTCTATAAACTATCTTTAAGACTTTTCTCAAATAAGGGATTGCATCAGACTTATAGGAACGGGTCAAATAAAGGGTCCTGCCCTCCCTAATATCATTCTTTCTACCATTATGGTAACGGATACAAATCATTTTTAGAATTTTCTAATTTTTCTGTAAAATAACCCACGAAACAGTCTATGTATCGATCACCCTGCGCCAAAACCTTTAGCCTAAATCTATTTAAGCTAAATGGCGTAGGTATATTAATTACAGGGTGATCGGATTTTATTTCCTATAGAGTGCAAAATAGTATGATATCATTTCATAATAAATATTATATCTAAACGAAACTGATGATTAATAATATATATCCCAACTCCAACGGTGTGTAATTGTCTCAAATACTCCACATGTGAAAGGTAAATGGTTTTCATATATTGTACTATGATATACATAGTCTTATGCATAAATTGCAAGAGATTAATTTCATAATATAAGTCCAGTACTTCTAGTAATATATTATTGCCACATCATAGTTCAGTTTTGACAACTGAATGATGACTATTAAAGCTGGGATTTTGAGGTAATTGCAATTCCAAATCAATTTTAGTGGACTGATTCTTCTCTTTACTTATCACCACCTCAATATCGTCGTCTGTACTTGTCTCCATTTTTTGGCCCCAGAGAAAGCCGTATAGCCCAACCACAATTATGATTGACCCTACAACTCTGATAAATAGATAAAAATAATAAATACATAAATGATCTCGTCGAATGAACAAAGAAATCCGAAATATTTGTAAGAAATTAGCTTAGGATATGAAAGAAAAGGATTGGGTTTGCTTACACTCCAAGGTACAATTTCTCACGAAGCAAAGTCCAACTAAGGAATGCAGATATAACCAACAGCAATGGGTTGAACATCGAGACATATAAAGGACCTTTTCTTTCAATGCACCACGAGCTCAGAAAATATGCAAATGACGTACACACAACTCCCTGTAGTCAAAATCCATGAAACTCATTAGCATTAAACAAATTAAAAAAAGGATATTATTTTCTAGTCTTTATTTAATTCAAGAATGAAGAAATTGATGAAATAATTATTAAAGCTAAGAGACATAAGGCATTGGCTTAATTAGTAGTATATAAAAGGTTAAAATTTCAAGGATAGAGTAAAAAATATTTATAAAGCGGATAAGAATTCATACATTATAAACAACTGAGATAGCTCTAATGGGATTTAAAGCCCATTCAGAAAGTTTTGGGACGACGCAAAAGCCAATGATCACGCTCTCCACACTTGCCATTAAGCACATCAACGTTATGCATGTATATGGAGCTGCATACTTCTCGTTTACCTTTCCCTAATTAAGCCACAAATTAAATAGGGAAAGTAATTAAGAACTTGCATCTTTTTTTGTGTTTAAGCTAGGTGTAAGAATTTTACTATTTTTTAAAATGAAGTATTACCTGAATGATTAACCAAATAGCATAAGTGAGACTGCTCATTATGACTAGAAAAGGTCCAGACAAAAAGTTGCCATGGCCAGAAGAATTAACATCTTTACCACTACTTTCTGCGTATTTCCAGTGAAATCCCAATTGACCAATCACCACTTTGCCATGATATAATGACAATAACATAGCACCTCCAACACATACTATTGTCCCCAATAACTTGGCTTGTCCTGCTATACTTCTCAACCCCAATTTTTCAGCCCTGATACAAAGGTTTAATTCCACAGCTATTAATTTATCCTGTTCAGTTTTATATTTTTTATTTTTGAATTGTACTCTAAGTCGTATAGAAATTAATTACCCCATGGGTACGGCTATGAGAAACGTGAAAGCTGGGATTAGGTTATCAATTGCGGAAACAACTGTTGGAGTTGAATTCTTTAACCCAATGAAATATACATATTGGTTCACTGTTATCCTGCATATATATTGCACGGTAAATAAAGTAAGAGTAATTATAACAACAATTAAGGCCCAATCCTAAATAGTTGGAGTTATGTGATTGAGTGCAATTGTATATGTTTTCCAACTGAAAAGAAAATGCTTACCCGAAAATAGAACACAAAAATATCTGGAAAAGTATAGAGCGAGTCAACTTGGGTCTAGATTTCCTGTCAAGACGAGGAAACAAATAATTTAAAAACAAGAAAAGGCTGAAACAAGAGACAATGATAAAAGATTTTCAATTGGAGGGACAAATAAGGTATAGACATCAATATAATTTTCCAGGAAAAGGAAAATTATCGTTGATTATATCCAGAAATGATGTCGTATCTTAACGTCTACTTGGCTCATCTAGCTAGTTTAGAATTACTGCTACTAAATACGAAACAAATTAACAATAAGAGAATTATGCAAAGTCAATAGAAAAATAAAAATAATGCCCAATAAATCAGAACAGAGAAACTAAAAATACACACATCTTAAATATATAATAAATTAATGTAAAAAGGCGCATCCACTGAATAACTCGGTTGGGACATCAATAAATGTGTAGCTGTTTAAGGCTTGGAGACAAAAAAGGGGGGAAAAAAGTGACAGAGAATAGCAAAAGAGAAAAGAAAATAACGAAAGAGTGCCACTAGAGAATGTATCGCTATTGCTGATCAACTACAAAACAGAAAAAAGAGAAAAAGACAAAAGCTGCTGTCTTTTTACAGCACTAATTTAATTTGATTGTCATCTAAGAAACAATTGTCGGAACTGAATAACTGACTGACTGAATTAAGTCTTTTTGTTATTGTACGTACTTCAATTGAGCATTTCCACAAATGTTTATGTCAAATATTTTTGAACCAGTTGAGCCAAAATTAATCCAAAGAATAGTTCCCCGAGTAGGATTAAAAAGGGAAATTTTAATTGATTATTTATATCTTGGTCTGACTGGGATGAAAAAAGTCATTTTATTAATTGATTAATATCCTTCTAAAAGTATAGTGTATTTTGATTATATTATTTCTAGCTTAAAAGCCAAAGAGGAAAAGGAGCATAGTCATTGCATTACAGTCATGCAGCACAAAAACTTATAGTTTATTAATTAGTAGTACGGGTGTACATGGACCGGGTTAGTTCGATCTTTATCAAAATCAAACCAAATCAATTATATCGGTTTGGATTGGTTTGATTTTGTCGGGTTTTTTGGGTTTTCGATTTTTTTTTGTTGCATGAGTATTATTTCGATCTTACTTTGTTAAAATTATAGATAAAGTTTTGATAAGTGAATATATTAGTAAATATTGAAAAAATTGACAAACATGTGATCTATTATAATATTCTAATGGGAGAATTTTTTCTTAGTAATACATGATAGTCATTTTCTTAGTCGTCTAAGAATAATTTTCGTTAATGTACGCTTTCTAGGTTAACACATGAGAGGATCCCAAATATTTCAATATTTTTTAAAAGAAAATTCAATATAAAGTCTTAAAAATATATATAAAAATTATATACTTATATGTCAGTTTGATTCGAGTTTTCTAATCAATATCAAACCAAGTCAAATCAAACCTAGTCGGATTGAGGTTTTTAATCGATTTGGTTTGATTTTTAAGCTTGATGTGATTTTCCGGTTCGGTTTGACACCCTAATTAGTAGTGGCAGTAAGAGTTTCTCATTATCAACTTTCTCCGGCTTCCTCTCTCTATTCCACATATGTAATAGTAACGAGTAACGACCCCACCAAATCCAGTACTATAATATATTTCACAAGTAAGGTTTGGAGAAAATAATGTATACGCCAAACATAGCCCTCCCTTGTAAAGGTGGAGACATTGTTTTTAATACACCCTGATCCGTTATAAAAATTTTTAAAAAGAATTTTAAAGTTGTAGGTAACAAGAAGGTATACCTCTCCAAGAAGCAAGCAAAGGGAGCAATGGAGATGGTGGCAAAAATAGGCCTGTATGCTGATTGAACGAAAGGATTCATGCCACCGTCCATTACTAGCTTTGTTATTATAATCATTCCAGCAAACGCTAATTGCACAATCACCATTACTACAAATGCCAACAAATCGTTCCCCATTTTCTTCATTCTTGATCACCCCAAAAACCTCAATGGAGACTCTCTTTTTTCAATCACCAAACTACTTTTACAGTAAAATTAGTGAATTGGGGAAAGGAAGAAGTAGAAGAAAGGAACTAGAGGAAATAGGGAGGATGGATTTTGATGGATGATAAAAAGGAGAAGAAATGTTAGGTTTCTTGGGCGACGCATGTGTGTATATATAACAATTGCATGGCGTACATTTGTCGTCATAAAAAGTTTAATGATCCAATTCAAAAAGCGATTTAATTAATAACTAATCATAGGCTATAATTACGTATTTTAGTCGTTTATTACTCTCTAATTTATTACATTTTAATTGTATTTGAGCTTTAATCGCTAGTGTTTTGCATTAATTGTGTTCTTTATGCCTTGTAGAAGTGATTCCGAGCTATGTAAATATTATGGAATGAATTCAAGTGATTTGGAGTTTTGAATTATGAGTAAAAGTCCAAGGAATTAAGTCGGGATCGTGTTCGGGGATCAGTGGATGATAGTTAAGAACGAACGAATAATCAAGTAAGCATATTGCGCACTGTCTAGTAAAATGCACATAACTTTTCGCTCGGAACTCCATTTGGGATCCACAATATATGGTTGGAAAGCTAATTTCAAAGGCTACAACTTTCATATTTTATAGTTTTTTCAAATTTCAAACAGAACAGGGTAAAAAGTGCGCGGCAGGTGCGCGGCCGCGCACTGACCCGCGCAAATGGGGTAGAATACTGGCTAAAGTGCGCGGTCGATGCGCGGTCAAGCGCGGCCGCGCATGTTTTGTCCAAGAAAAGTGTCCTTTTTCGCGTAGGAGAAGGTATAATTATTTGGGCCCGAACCTAATTGGTATATACACATGGAAAAATGGCATTTTGAGAATTTTTGATACACTTTGGACCTAAGAAGGCAGAGACACAATAGGAGCAAGGCGGGGAATTCTTCTACGAGTTTATCAGTTCCTTATTCCTATTTCCATTATTGGTTATGTGTGATGACCCGAAAGGTCATCCCGTATATTTCTAGCTAATTCTGTGTTCCGAGGTCGTGAAAACCTCCTTCTATCTCACCTCGATTTGCGTGCGCAGCCCGGGCGTGTAGCCGGGAAGCCTTTATGTGAAAAACTGATAAAAATGATAATTTTGTATTAGAAATTTGAATAAAGTTGACTTCAGTCAACGTTTTTGGTAAACGGAACCGGACCCGTGATTTGACGGTCCCAGAGGGCCGTAGGAAAATACGGGACTTAGGCGTATGCCCGGAATTGAATTTCGAGGTCCCAAGTCCGAGAAATGAATTTTTAAAAGTAATTGTTTTCTAAAAATAAAAGAGGTTTTTGAAAATGAAATTATATGTGAAACCTAGGGTATCGGGCCCGTATTATGGTTCCGGATCCCTGTACAGGTTCGACATAATATTTGTGTCATATCTGTGAAGTTTGGTAAGAAATAGACTTCATTAGATGTTATTCGGACCGTAAATGCAAAATCTGATGTTTAAAGAAGTTTTGAGGAATTTCATTGATTTTTGGTTTAATTCATCGTTTTAGTGTTGTTTTATGTGGTTTGAAACCTCGAGCGAGTCCGTGTTAGGTCATATGATTTGTTTGTGTGATTAAACGGGGTTTCGGATGGGCTACGGGTCATTTTCTTCCATTTTTGAACTGCTATTTCTAGTGTCTGTTGCCCTCTTTTGCGATCGAGTAGCCCAAGCCGCGATCGCGTAGTGTTCTGTTTGCCCCGCCCATTTTTCCTTCATCGCGATCGCAGTGATTCTTTCGCGATCACGATGTGTCCCTGCTGGTCGCCCAAACTTTGTTCTTCGCGTACGCATTCTTCAGTACGCGATCGCATAGCTTCCTGTTCTCCTCCTCCGCGTTCGCGAACTCCTTGTCGCGTTCGCGATGAACAACCTGGGCAGCTTTCTTCTTTCTTCTTTGCGATCGCAAACCATGTTCCGCGATCGCGATTCATTTAACGCCTGGGCAGAATATAAGTTTGCAAAATCGGAGGTTTCATCATTTTTAACATATTTTGACTTCTAGAGCTCAGGTTTTGGCGATTCTTTTAGGGTTTTTCACACAAATCTAATGGGTAAGTGTTCTTCCACTATAATTAATTATATTTCATGAATTATTTCTTGTTTTATCATTTAATTTATGTTTTGGGCTTAGGGAATTGTGGGTTTTGAAAAAAAAACTTCTAAAATGTAAAAATCATGATTTGAAAGACCAAATGTTATCGGAATTGAAAAAATTTAGTATGGGTGAACTCGTATCGGAATGTATAATCGGCATTCGTAAAATTTGTCAGATTCAGAGGTGCGGGCCCGGGGGTCAACTTTTGGGTCGATTTTTATAAATTTACAAAGATTGAAACTTTATTATTCGGAATCGTTCCTTATACGTTTTATATGTTTTTTGAAGTTGTTTTAGTTGATTTTGAGCCGTCCGGAGGCCTTCCCGCCCGAGAAGTCTATTTTTGAGTACCCGGTTGTCGTCTTTGAGGTAAGTATCTAGCCTAACCTTGTGTGGGGGAATTACCCCTTAGGATTTGAGTCTTCTATGTTGATTGTAGTCCGTGTACGCGAGGTGACGAGCGCATGCTCGGACTTATTTTTGGAAAGTTGAACCTTTAGGAATCTTAGATCCTTATATTCGTCGAATATGAAGTGTCCTTAGCATGATTTAATTTCCTAATTTCTAGTGTCATCTTTATTTGCTTAAATGTGAAAGTTCTTACTTTTGGATTTTCTCCTATTGCCTACTTGACTCCTAATTGACTTATCTGAAGGTTTATTTCCTTTACTGTCATGCTATATCTTCTTAACTGCGTATCTCAAATTTGCAATTATCTTCATCGCAACCTATAATTGTTTTGGTCTTAAATGAAGTTATGATTATTCTCTGTTGCTTGTCCTTAAGTGAAAATTGTTGAATATTCTCGTAACTGCTCAACCTTAAAAGAAGTTTAGATATTCTATCCTTCGTGACTTGCCTTATATGGAGTTATCGAATTTTTGTTGATTTCTTGTTGTTCACCTGTGTAATTAGGTGCGACTGTTACATGCTATTTTCTTCCTTGTGGAGTGATTTCTTTATATGCCTAGCTCTCATTATTATGTTTATTTCTCGTGAACTAGTTTTGCCTATCTTGTGATCGAAGGTTATTAAGTTGATGTATTAATTGTATTTCCGAACTGTTGCACGTGTTGTTGTTGTTGTTGTACTGGTTGTGGTGATGCACGAGATTTCTGCCGTGCGGTTGTTGATATGGGGATTTGCACGAGGTTTCTGTTGTGCCGTGTTTACTATTGATACTGCACATGCGGCGTGATAAGGCGGGATACGAGATTGAGTGTTGCGCATGTGGCATGATAAGGTGGGAACATGTTTATGCACGTATGGCGAAACAAGGCGGGCATATACTTTAATATTGCACACGTGGCGTGACAAGGTGGGTTATGGCAGGGATTGTTTATGATAATTGTGTTGGCCTAGGGGTATTCCTTGTTGTTGATATTATGTACTGGAACACTTACCGTGTGAGTTCATTCGTGTGGAAATTTATGAGATGGAAATGTACGTGTTTCCCCTTTGTTTTCCTTATGTCTATTGGTTGTTGAAATCAGGTTAGGACACCTGCACAAGCATACACGTAGTTAAGTACTATTAATGGATTCAGGACTCCTTGTTGTTGTCAAATATTTTTGTTGTGCTTACCGTATGGGTGGGAATGAGCCAATTGGCACATGAGTCGTCCGTGCAGTTAGTACTCGAATGAGGGCGCAAGTTGCCAAGTGTTAGGGTTCGGATATTGAGACCCGTAAATGATGATTTGTCCGAGGTTCGGAACCTCGTGGAGATGACTATGAATTTGATGTAGAAATGGATAAAGTTGTTGAGTCATTACATACTCGTGTTGTATATTTACATGCCGGATTTGTCTGTGATCTATTCAGTCTTTGTGTTACTTCATGATTTCCGCTGATACTTATTGTTTTCCTTCTTTATCGAATTCACTGTCTTGTTAGCTGCGTAGCTTTTATGTATATCATTATTTCCCTGATTTCTATATATTGATACTTGTTCAGTTTTATTAGACCAGTGGGTGTCTTGACTAGTCATCGTCACTACTTCACCGAGGTTAGTCTTGATACTTACTAGGCACCGTTGTGGTGTGCTCATACTACTCTTCTGCACATTTTGTGCAGATTTCAGATTTTTGCATAGCCGACCGAGTGATTGATAGTAGCGTGGTTGCTGTTGTGGAGACTCAAGGTAAAACCATTTCAGTGTTCGCGGTTCCGGAGTCACCATCTTATCTTTTGTATGCACTGTTGCACTTATTTTTGAGTAGTGGTATTTTTGGAGTTTAGTGTAAATTCTTAAAAGTTTATGACTTGTACTTCCGGGTTTTGGGCATATAAAATGTGTAAAGAATTATTTATTTCAGAAAAGTATTAGATTCTATTTATTATTGTTGTTATTCTTGAATATTAGGCTTACCTAGTCCGTAAGACTAGGTGTCATCACGATACCCAACGGAGGGAGATTTGAGTCATGATATTATGAATTCTAGTATTGTAATTATGCATACTATTATGATTAGCTAATTTGTTATCTAGGGTTTTGATGGAACCTCTTGGAGGATGAATTCTTGTTATGTTTTAATATAATTTAACCTTTGAATTTGTCTATTTGTTCAACTACGTGCTTATTTCAGTTGATTGAATGGCCGGGTTTAAAGGTAAGTTCAGAAATAACAAAGTCTTGACGTGGTCATAATGAGCGGTTAGATAAAGCCAACTAGCATAGTTCGAGAGAATATGTCTAGTAAATTATTATAGTTGCTCGAGAGAGAATTACGGCACCTAAAATGCTCCCGATCAGTAGAGAATACATAGGCGAAATTGTGGGGAACATAGGGGGAAGGATTCCAACATTTGGAGAAATCATATAACTCTAGACCTCCTAAATTTAATCTCCAACCCTTAGTATCTTTATTTGTTAGTTGGCTGCTTTAGTTTCTTAGTTAATTAGTTAGATGTAAGAATCTTAATATTTATAACATAGATATTTATTCGAGCTTCTCTTCTTAGTGATATTGAACAATTATGGCGAAACCTTAGTTTTCTATGGGATTCGATTCCGGACTCTTAAATCAGATTATATTTGCAGCGAGCGCTTATCTTTTTTAGGACTAGATTTGGGCGTGATCAATAACGCATAAAGATAAATGAATTTGAGTTATCTCACAAAAAATGGACTTTGATGCGTATAATATATCTAAATGGTTAATTTTTAATTTATGTTCGATTAGTTTTGGTTCCCAAATAATCATTGGTATATTTCTTTTTCGATATTCCATCGTGAGAAAAAGAAACATTTCATAAAACTCATATACGTCTTGTTTGGGAAGATCAAAAACATCGACAAGACCCAAGAATTTCACCCGATTTCAAGCATGTTTTTCTATTTAGTTTGTTTGATGATTTCCATCCATAAAATTATGTTCCAAGTTCCCACTCAACAATTGCTAGAATCTGTTTCACTTTATGTATTTGGCCTTTGAAAGAACATGATCATGAACCCATGACAAAAGATTATCGTATTCTTGGTTATAACTTAATAATTTTCCTCTATAGAATTATGTTCCAAGAGAAAAAAGAAGACTAGCCAATTATTGAATAAAAGACCAGTATAAAGTTAGAGGATCAAATAATTGATAAATGCTTTGAATGGAAGTTGAGTCCCCAATATCATGTCACGAGAAAAGCATAAATAAATACTACTATTGCCCAACTTGCCAATCTTTTTGTAAAGAGGCTTAACAGGTGGCGGTAAGGGCCATTTTAGCATTCTGGTCAAGAGATATTTATGACCGAAGGTCACTCAATGATGGAAAAATACACTTTACTTATCAAGTACTACAAGTTATAACATGACGCCAAAAAATTGTTTCCTTTTGATGTCGTTCTATAGTGCATAAAAAGTGTGTGTAGTTGCATAATAGTTAAGGTATTTAACGTTTTGGCTTTTTCCTAAATTTACAGTCATTTTGTATGCCCCAATTGAGATATACTTTAACCGTCATGCCATCGAATTTGGGGGTAGCTCCCTTTCCTTTGCCTTTTACCTGTGTGCTTAGAATCCCAATAGTATCTAAATTTGTAAGTTTATTCTAGGCAAAAAGGAAAAATTTATTTACACTCCTTAGTTTACTCCAAACCATCCTATTGGTTAACCATAGCTGGAAATAAAATTAGGATAACAATATGTATAAATTAACTATTGTTAAGCGATAACAGTTTGCGTAAGGACGTGTCATCTATTAATTGATTTGGTTGTTGTAAACCCTCGTATGGGTGTTTACCCTCAAAATCGAATAACAACTGAATTTTTAAGTGATTTTAAAGATACGTGGATTAATTTGATACAAAGCGATAAATTTAGTTAAATTGAACAAACAAAGATAATATCACACCCCTTTTCTATCCCCCAAGATGTATGTTATGTTATGGATTGTGGGTTAAAGGATTTTTCCAATCAAAGTGACAAATTTGAGCAGAGATTATTTTATTTACAGAGTCGCCACTTAGAATTGATTTTTCGGTGTTCCAAGTCACCATTTATTTGAATCCCTAGTCAAAAGAAGGTTTGACTCTCTTTTTATTGGTCTGCGAAACAAAGTTCGGGTAAGGAATTCCGTTGACTGGGAAGAAGGTATAAGGCATTCCCCGAGTCCCGTGGTTCTAGCATGGTCGCTTTATCGACTTAAACTTGGCCTGAATTAATTATGGACAAAATGTGATTTATATGATTTTTATGTTTTACCTATCCGCTCTTACTTCTTGATTATTAGAATTACTAAACAAAATAATTTGGATAATATTACGTTGTCATAACCACGCTACGCGAAGGAATGCGTGATCGAATAACTATGCGTCGTCCTCATCCATTAGAATTTGGTGGTACCCAGCATAGCAATCCACGAACGATTGTATCTCATGCNACTCTAGTTTTTCCATCCTTCTTTGGAACGGGCACAACATTTGCCACCCAGGTGGTGTATCGGACAGCTCTGACCACGTTGGCGCTCAACTGCTTCATTGTTTCCTCTTTGATTTTGTCACTCATGTCCGTTTTAAATTTTTATTGCTTTTGTTGAATTGGTGGAAAATCAGGATACGTGGGAAGCTTATGAACCACTAGGTCATCACTTAAACCCGGCATATCATCATATGACAAAGCAAACACATCTCTGTATTCAAATAAGAGTTGAATCAAGGAATCTCTAGTTTTTTGTTCAGTGTGAATGCTTATCTTTGTTTCTCTAACTTCTTCGTGACCCCCAATATTAAAGGACTTAGTTTCATTGAGGTTGAGCTTAGGCTTATTTTCAAATTGTTCCAACTCTCTTGTTATTTCCTCAACAGCCTCATCTTCGT
>ML363737.1:1352-18610 GCA_005239505.1 Nicotiana paniculata | reverse complement strand
AACTCGATAGAATACAGTATCGAGTGCCAGTCATGCCTCCCCTAGTTTGGGGCGTGACACGGAGTTTCATTTGGGGGAACGGGGTCCGATAACACAAAACAACCGATCGGGTCGTTACATTCTCCACCTCTTAAACAAACGTTCGTCCTCGAACGGGTCTAGAATCATACCTGAATTGCTGAATAAGTGCGGATATCTGCTCCGCATGTCCTCCTCGGACTCCCAGGTCGCTTCCTCGACTGGTTGGTCCCTCCACTGGACCTTCACCGTAGAAACTTTCTTGTACCTCAAATGGCGATCCTGTCTATCAATAATAGCAATTGTCTCCTCCTTTTAGCCTAACCTCTCATCCAACTGAATAGTGCTGAAATCAACCACGTGAGAGAAGTCGGCGTGGTACCGTCGGAGCATTGATACATGAAAGACCGGATGAAATCCTGATAAACTGGGAGGTAAATCTAGCTCATAAGCAACCTCCCCAACACACCCCAACACCTCGAAGGGAACTATAAACCTCGGGCTCAACATGCCCTTCTTCCCAAACCTCATAATACCCTTCATCAGTGAGACCTTCAACAGAACCTTGTCTCCCTCCATATATGATACATCACGCGCCCTCTGACCCGCGTAAATCTTCTGTCTGGACTTTGCTGTGCGGAGCCTCTCCTGAATCAACTTCACCCTCTCCAAAGCATCCCTCACCAGGTCGGTGACATATAACTTAGCCTCGCCAGGCTCAAACCACCCGATAGGAGAACGACATCGCCAACATTACAAAGCCTCAAATGGAGCCATCTCGATGCTGGACTGATAACTATTATTGTAAGCAAACTCGGTCAAAGGCAAGAACTGGTCCCACTGACCTCCGAAGTCAATTACACATGCCCTGAGCATGTCCTCCAATATCTGAACTGTACGCTCCGACTGGCCATCAGTCTGAGGGTGAAATGTTGTGCTGAGGTCTACCTGGGTACCCATCTCACTATGCAATTCTCTCCAGAAGTGCGAGGTGAACTGAGGACCTCGATCTGATATAATGGACACCGGCACACCGTGCAACCGGACTATCTCCCGAATGTATATATGGGCTAACCTCTCAGAAGTATATGTAGTAGCTACAAGAATGAAATGTACCGATTTGGTCAATCTATCCAAAATGACCCAAACCGCGTCAACCTTTTGCAAAGTCCGAGGCAACCCAACCACGAAGTCCATAGTGATGCGCTCCCATTTCTACTCAGGAATGGGCATCAGCTGAAGTAGGCCTCCTGGCCTCTGGTGCTCATACTTCACCTGCTGGCAATTAAGACACCTAGTCACATTCTCCACAATGTCCCTCTTCATCCGCCTCCACTAGTAATGCTGCTTCAAATCACGATACATCTTCGTAGTACCAGGATCAACAGAATATCGAGAACTATGTGCCTCCTCTAGAATCGTCTCCCTCAGGCCATCAACATTAGGAACACATACACGGCTCTGAAGTCTCAGAACACCATCCTCGCCAATAGTAACCTCCTTGGCACCACCCTGTACCACTGTCTCCCGAAGCTCTGCTAAGCACGGATATCCGAACTGTCAGGCCTTAATCTCCCCTAATAACGAAGACTGAGCAACCACATGTGCTAAAACTCGTCAAGGCTCTGAAAGGTCTAATCTCACAAGGTGATTAGCCAAGGACTGAATGTCCAAGGCTAGAGGTCTCTCCTCTGCTACAATATAAGCCAAACTACCCATACTCTCTGCCTTCCTGCTCAAGGCATCTTCTACCACATTTGCCTTGCCCGAATGATAAAGAATGGTGATATCATAATCCTTCAACAACTCAAGCCATCTGCGCTGCCTCAGATTAAGATCTCTCTACTTGAATAAGTGTTGCAAGCTGCGGTGGTTTATATAAACCTCACAGGACACCCCATACAAGTAGTGCCTCCAAATCTTAAGAGCATGAACAACGCCGCCAACTCCAAATTGTGCATAGGGTAATTCTTCTCATGAATCTTTAGCTAGCTCGAAGAATAAGCAATAACTCTCCCTTCCTGCATCAACACACACCCCAAGCCAATGCATGAAGCGTCACAATATACTGTGTACATCCCATAATCGGAAGGCAATACCAGGATTGGTGCAGAAGTCAATGCCGCCTTGAGCTTCTGAAATCTCACCTCACACTCGTCAGACCACCGGAACGGGGTATTCTTCTGATTCAATCTAGTCAATGGAGCTGCAATCGACGAGAACCCCTCCACAAATCGGCGATAATAGCCTGCTAGGCCCAAAAAGCTCCTGATTTCTGTAGCTGAAGTAGAACGCGACCAACTCTGAACTGCCTCGATCTTCTGAGGATCAACCTTGATACCCTCTCCAGATACCACATGCCCCAAGAATGCTACAGAATCCAACCAGAACTCACACTTGGAGAACTTAGCATATAGCTTCTGTTCCCCCAAAGTCTGGAGCACAACTCTCAAATACTGCTCGTGCTCCCCAGGCTACGCGAGTAAATCAAGATGTCATCAATAAAAAAAATGACAAAGGAATCAATATACAACCTGAACACCCTATTCATCAAGTCCATGAATGCTGCTGGGGCATTAGTCAAGCCAAAGGACATCACCAGGAACCCATAGTTGCCATATCTCGTACGGAAAGCAGTCTTCAGAACATCCGAGGCCCGAATCTTCAACTGATGGTATCCCGATCTCAAATAAATCTTAGAAAACACTCGAGCATCCTGCAACTGGTCAAATAAATCATCGATGTGCGGAAAGGGATACTTGTTCTTAATGGTGACCTTGTTCAACTGGCGGTAATCAATACACATCCACATGGACCCATCCTTCTTCTTCACGAATAGAACTGGAGCACCCCATGGCGATACACTCGGTTTGATGAAACCCTTAGCCAAAAACTCCTCAAGTTGCTGTTTCAACTCCTTCAACTCTTTCGGACCATGCGGTATGGAGGAATATATATAGGCTGGGTGTTTGGAGCTAAATCAATGCAGAAATCAATATCTCGATCCGGAGGCATGCTTGGAAGGTCTGAAGGAAATAATCATCAAACTCTCAAGCCACTGGCACTGAATGAATCGTTGGAGACTTGGCGGTGGTGTCCTGCACATAAGCAAGATAGGCCAGACAACCCTTCTCGACAATATGTCGAGCCTTCAGGAATGAAATAACCTGGCAGCTGCACTAACTGAGGAACCTCTCCACTCCAGCCTAGGCGACTCGGGCATGGCTAAAATAACTATTTTGGCATGCCAATCTAGCACGACATGATAAGGAGATAGCCAATCCATGCCTAGAATAACCTCAAAATCAACCATGTCGATCAATAAAAGGTCCGCTCTGGTCTCGAATCCATAGAATTTGATCACACAAGACCGATAGATCCGGTCTACCACCATAGAATCGCCCACAGGATTGGACACATATAGGAGAACCCAAGGACTCGCGAGGAGCATCCAGAAAATGAGCAAATAATGATGAAACATATGAATAGGTAGATCCTGGATCAAATAATACTGAAGTCTCTCTACCATATAGTGAGATAATACCTGTGATCACGGCGTCTGAGGCCACTGCATCTGATCTAGCCGGAATGGCATAGAATCTAGCTGGAGTACCGGAAGACTGAGCTCCACCAGAGTGAACAGGAGCTGCCTGACCTCCCCCTGATTGGCCTCCACCTCTAGGATAACCCCTGCCGACCTGTCCTCCACCTCTAGGTGTCCAGACTGCTGGTGGTGGACCCATCGGCTGATAACCCAGCTGCACGGCCTTGCCTCGAAACCTAGGACAATGCCTCTTTATATGACCTGGCTCCCCACACTCGTAACAAACTCCAGGTACCATAGTCTGCTACACCGAAGAAGAACCCTGAATGGCTGGAGGGCGATGTGAGCACTCTGGCATAACACTGAAGTAGGGGTTGGAGGATCTCAAATGACTGGGATAACCACTGGGTGAACTCTGAATGGCTGGAGGATGATAGGAACGCTCTGGCATGGCGCTGAAATGAGGCCTCGCTGGAACACCTCGATGAGGTGGTGGAGTTGTTGAATATGAAGGCTTGCTGGGCTGACTACTGATAAACTAACCTCTGCCCCTAACTGGGGCACCTCTGAAATCTCCAGAGAATCTAGCCCTCTTGTCCTACTACCCCTGCTCCCTGCTCCTCGACCGATACCCCTCGATCCTGCGAGCAATCTCTACCACGAGCTGATAAGGAGTACCTATCTCCACCTCTCAGGACATGGTGGACCTAATACATGGATGCAACATAGCCACAAATATCCGCACCCTCTCTGTATAAGTAGGTAGTATCATGAGTGCATGACGAGACAACTCTGAAAATCTGGCCTCATAATTTGTCACTGACATTTGTCCCTGCTCTAGCCGCTCAAACCGATACCACAACTCTTCCCTCTTAGAGGGTGGGATATATCTATCTAGAAAAATCTACGGGAACTGCTCCCAAGTGACAGGAGGAGAATCTACTGGCCTGCTGAGAATATAGGACTGCCACAACCTACGAGCTCTGCCCTCCAACTGGAAAGTAGTGAAATCCACTCCATGGGACTCTAGTATCCTCATGTTGTGCAGTCTGTCCCTGCATCTGTCCACAAAATCCTGGTCATCCTCGCCTCGCTCACCCCCGAGGACTGGAGGGTGCAATCGAGTCCATCTATCCAATAACTTATGCGGATCGTCGTCCGCAGCTGGTCTGGGCTCAGGTGCTGCTGCAACAGGATGGACCTCACCCACGGGCAGTGTACCTGGGGTATAATGTAATGTTGTTGTCTGGCCTGCAGCCTGGGCAGTAGGGGTTTGGACTCCTCCTCCCTCCTTAGAAGCGAAAGGATCTGCTGGAAATAAACTAGCATGGGACGTAATGTCCATAAATCTCATCATACGGCCAATGACCTCCTGGAATCCTGGCGCCATCATGAAGTCTACTGGAGCAGGATCTGCTGGGGGCACCTCGACCTGCTCCTCTATGATAGGATCCTGTGGTGGTGGTGCAACCGGAATAGATCTGGGACGCCCTCGTCCTCTACCTCGGGCCGGTGCCATCCCCCGACCTCTGCCACGGCCTCGAACAACGGGGGTAGCGGCCCCTCCCAGGTCTGGAACATCAGATGCACGCGTCCTCACCATCTGTGAGAGAATAGAAGAATGAGATTTAGTAAACCATCGACTGCACGATAGAATAAGAATAAAGTGAGGTTTCCAAACACCCTATAGCTTCCTTAAGATAAGTACAAACGTCTCCGTATCAATCCGCAAGACTCTATTGGGTTTGTCCGTGACCGTGAGACTTACGTGAACCTAGTGCTCTAATACCATGTTGTCACGACCCAAAATCCTAACTCAGGTTGTGATGGCGCCCAACAGCAGGCTCGGGCAAGACAACACTCAATTTACTAAGGGTTCTTTCTTATTTGATTAAGCATTTCAACATATACCAAGTTTTAAAGCTTATAACATAAATCAAAAAGGATCATTAGCCTGTTTAAATCAAAAGCGGTCATAAGGAGGCGTGAGCCAACATATATACAGACCCGTAATCCATAGTAACTACCACGTGTGTGTGCTAGGAACTAGTATCACAAGTCCTACGGAAATACTAATCGAATATACAAAAGATATAATATACAGTCCCACTGTCTGAAAGAAATAGACGGGAAATAAGCAAAAGAAACTCCGTGGTGCTGCAGGAGATCGCCAGGAGAAGCAGCTCACCGTGAAGTCAGGTCCTACTATAATCAGAATCAAGCTTTCGTCTAGCAACTAGATGCACCAGCCTCAGAACATGTACAATTAAGTACAGAAGCATAGCATGAGTACATAAATATATATTCACCCAGTGAGTATCCCGTCTAATCTCGAAGAAGTAGTGACGAGAGGTCGACTTGACACTCACTACGGTCGAACAATATAATTTAACAGAATATGATAAAAACGGTAAGCATGTAAAGGTAGTGAAGCAGCAAATATATAAGGCACTGAAATCCAAGTAAATACTGGAAGTAAATAAGCAATTACTACTTCATCTTCCCCCAAATATTTGTCAAATGAATATCCATGAATTCAGTAACAATTTATCATGCGCATACGTGATAAGGACAACCGGCCTGAGCCATAAAATAATCATATTTGTGCACCGCCGAGGGTCGAACGACACAAACCATAAGTGCAACTTTGCCATAAAGTACTCATATCTATGAACTGCCGAGGGTCGAACGACCCGAACCATAAGTGCATCTTTCAATCCTCTGTGGCGTACGACCTGCTCCCATGAGAGTGGGGGAAATTACACTCCGCTTGCGGAATGTAAATTGCGAAGCGGTCACATGCACACACAATATTCTTTTTAAATTACTTTCAATGAACAATTCCTTAAAATTCCTCAAATTCCATGATCTCAGGGAAATAAGCCACATGTAACATTAATTCATTAAGCATATAGTTCATTTCAAGGAAGACACAAGGCATGATGTGGGCCTAACTACCCGGACATAATAATAATAGCTGCTACGTACAGACTCTCATCACTTTTCACATACGTAGCCCCCACAAACATCACACATAGCATTTAAATCACCTATGGGGACAATTCCCTCATACGAGGTTAGAAAGGAGACTCACCTCGTGTCGAATCTACTTCCGGGACCAAGAGCGCGCCCGAAACTCCAAACTCGTCTCCCAAGGACTCAAAACTAATCAAACGTTACGTAAATATATCAAATTATACTCAACGCATAGAATTTTCCTACTTATTTAGTCAATTCATCATTCTTGAAGAAATCCCAAAATCCATCCCCGCGCCCGCATGCTCGGATTCTGAAAATTCTCAAAGGAAACACTCACCCATAACCTTAGGATCGTTAATATATGATTTTTGTATGATTTCATAGCCAATTCACGGGTAATTCTCTATATTGTTTTATAAAACCTAGGTTTTAACTCTAACCTTTGAATTTCCACTAATTAATGAGTTAATCTACCTAAGAATCCAAGTATTAGACTACGTTCATGGTAGGAATTACTTACCTCCAAATGGCTGGGTCATTTGTCTCTCTTGCATGCTCAAAATCACCCCAAGGAAGAAGAAGAATGCCCAAAAATGGCTTAAGTCCCATTTTTAACACACACTGCCCAGCCGTGGTTTCGCACCTGCGGCTCAAGGGCCGCACCTGCGGTCTCGCACTTGCGGAAAATGGGACAAGGGCCTGGGCTCACACCTGCAGGTAGGAGTCTGCACTTGCGGGAAAGGGCCCGCACCTGCGAGAACTGGGCAGCCCACCTGGGGGTCGCACCTGCGAAGCTGGGACTGCAGGAGCGGTCCCGCACTTGCGACTGGGCAACCGCACCTGCGGTCACACCAGTACAGGTGCACTAACAGTTGCTTCAGCTGCTTTTTGGCCTCATTTGGTGCCCGAGAGGCACCTGGACCTACCCGAGTCCTCGTCCAAAAATACCAACAAGTCCCAAATCATAATACGGACTCGCTCAAGCCTTCGGAACACCCAAAACAACACTAAAACTCAAAATCACACCTCAAAAACCATAGAATCAAACTAAGGAACTTTAAGTTTCTTGAATTCGCTAACAATGCGCCGAACCGACCTATACTATTCAGAATGACACCAAATTTTGCAGGAAAGTCATAAATGACATAACAGAACTATTCTCGATCTCGGAATTTCGTTCGGACCTCGGTAACACAAAAGCACATCCCAAACCACAATATGAACTTAAGGAAACTCTTATTTTGATATTGGGCGCTCAAATACTCCCGGGTCAACCAAAACCCATTCTGAACATACTCCCAAGTCCGAAATCATCATACGAAGCTACCAGAACCATCAAAACTTGATTCCGAGGTCGTTTACTAAAAATATTGACCGATGTCAAACTTGGCCAAGAAGGCCAACCTTAAGGAACTAAGTGTTCCAATATGGCTCTAAACACTTGCGAATCCCGAACCACCAATCCCCACAAGTTATAAATCATAATAACCCACTATGGGGAGTATCATTTAGGGGAACGGGGTCCAATAACGCAAAACGACTGGTCGGGTCATTACAAAAGCCTCAACTCGGCGCCAAACAATCCGAAACTAGACAAATATTATATAAATTAATCAATTTACACTCACAAGTTCATAATTTTTCTATTATAGAAATTACCCAATCCAAATAGGAAGATTCCTAAAATTCACTCTAAGGCCCACGTGCCCGGATTCCGGAAATTTTCAAAGATAAATGTTATCCATAACCTCACAAACTCAAATATATAACTTCTACCCAATTCCATAATCATTTTCGTGGTTAAATATCATTTTTATCACAACCTAGGTTTTTCAACAATCTCCTAAAATTTCTACATTTTACATGTTAAAATCTTAATCTATGTATTAAACTTACATTGGATAGGAATGACTTACCTTGAATAGCTAGGTGAAAACCACTCTCCAAAAAGATCCAAAATCGGCCAAGGAAATTAAAAATGAGAGAAAATGGCCTAAGTCCCATTTTTAAAACAAGTCTCTGCCAGGGCATTCCTTTTTCAAGATCGCAGAAAAGCCATCGCGATCGCGAAGGCAATCTGCCCAGGGCCCAGGAAAAAAAATCGCAAACGTGAGGTCCCACACGCGAACGTGAAAGCTGACAAGACTGAGCTTCACGAATGCGGGATCCAACTCGCGAACGCGAAGAAGAAGGAGCTCACAACCCCTCCCCTCAGGACCATCTCCCTATGCAAATGCCGGCCTCCTCAGATGAACGCGGAGGTCACATGTCCCAGACCTTCGCGAACGTGGGCAAGGGGTCGCGATCGTGATAGCGTAGAGAAAAATCTTATCCCTTCACATTTTCCTTCTCCGCAAATGCGGCACAGTCCTCACGATCGTGAAGAAGCAAACCAGAACCAGCACGCCAGATTTATGGGACTTAGCTCTGGGCGGTCCGAAACTCACTCGAGCCACCTGGGACTCTATCAAAATGCACTAACAAGTCCATAACCATACTAGGAACCTGCTCGAACTCTCAAAACACGAAAAAAAATATCAAAACTATGAATTACACCCCAAAACCAAATTGAATCAATTATGAATTTCAAGTTTCCAACTTGCTCCGAACGCTCCGAATTATACTTGGACTACTCGGAATGACACCAAATTTTGCGTACAAGTCTTAACTCACCATACAGAACTATTCGCAGGCTCGAAATCCAAAACGGGCCTCGATAACACCAAAAAATACTCCAAGCCAAACTAAAGAACTTGAAAACCTTCAATGCTCCAACTTACAATATTAAGCACTGAAATGCTCCCGGGTCATCCGAAACCCGATCCGAACATACGCCAAAGTCCAAAATCATCATACTAACCCACTGGGACCGTAAAATCCCAGTTCTAAGGTCATTTAATCAAAACATTGACTCAAGTCAAACTTAACCATTTTAAGCCAATGTTAAGGAACTAGGTGTTCCGATTTCAATACGAACCCTTCAAAACCCAAACTAACCATCCCCGCAGGTCATAAAATAGTAAAAGCACATACAAGGAGTTTTAATTTGGGGAACGAGGATCTAGAAAGTAATATGACTGGCCGGGTCGTTACAATATCCCTGCAAAGAATGTTCTATTCCGTATTGATGTCCTAGTTGGACAATCTTCTAATGTCATAGCTAATGAATCAAAAGCATGCCTAAAGCGTGGCATACCATTGGGTTCTAAGTATCAAAATCCTAGTAAAAGAAAAATAAAAAATCAAGATGAAACTACGAAAGAATCTCTGTCACGACCCGAAATTCCCACCTTCAGGATCGTGATGGTACCTAACATTTCACTTGCTAGGCAAGCCAATGTTAGAGAACCATTAAGACAATTGTTATTAAATTTCAATAAATAAATTCAGTTAAGTCAAATTGAAATAAAAACCGAGTGCAGAATAACATAAATACCCATAATATCTACTACAATTAGGATCTAGAGTCACAATTCACGAGGCTTCTAGGATTTTCTACAAACAGAGTCTGAAGGAAATACAACTTTTTGAACAAAAAAATTAAAATAGAGAAAATAGAAGAGGACTTCAAGGTCTGCAAACGCCACCCGATCTACCTCGAGTCTCCAATGAGCAAATTCAACTTGAAACACCTCACGAACAGCTGACCCAATGCCAAAATTTGCACAAGAATTGCAGAGTGTCGTATGAGTACAACCGGCCCCATGTACTCTATAAGTGCCGAGCCTAAATTGACGAAGTAGTGACGAGGCTAAGGTAGGTCACTCACATTATACCTATACGCATTATATAATAAAGACATAAAAGGAAATACAGAACGAAATAAGGCAGTCAATTGAAAATAATAGCTACAACCTCAAGAAATAAGCCAGTGACGTACAGAATTACCAATCCTTAGAATTCAGATGAAATACAAAAAAAAATCAACACAGCTCAAGGAAATAGAAACACATAGTTTGTTACGACGCGCAACCCGATCCCACCGTACATCACATAATCCTCCCGTATTTCACTGTAACAATAATAAATAATATGTATATATGTTGCGGCGTGCAACCCGATCCCACCATATAACAATATTAGTGTCATACTTCACCTTTGTTTCATCACAACATTCCACCCTTATTCCACCTGTTGTGCCGTGCAACCCGATCCCATCGTACAGTACAAAGTCACCTTCATTCCACCATATCAATCCACCCTTATTTCACCAGTCGTGGCATGCAACCCAATGCCGCCATATCAGTATCAAATACTCAATGTGCACAATCAAATTAACAATTCAAACCACGAAAACCATTACGATCAATAAATACCAAACTGAACCAAAAAGGAAACCTTGTACAACACAGGAATCTACATAAGTAATACTACACAGCGAGACCAGTCCAGTAATTGACAGTTAGAAGGCACAAGAACGTTAGTTTAAGCAAATAGTAGGGAATCATGAAACTCTGAAAAGATCTAACATCATTAACAGGAGAAGATATCGATTAACATGTAGCAATTAAGGATGGAAAGCATTTAGGGCATATAGCATTTAAGGCAGGGAAGGAGATAATTAAAGAACAACGGAAAAATTAAGGAAAATAATAAATTCGATGGCGTATAAGCACTCGTCACTTTGCATATACGCTGCTCACATGGAATTCACAGAGCACATAGTCCGAGGGTTCCTAATTTCCTCAAGTCAAGGTTAGACTCAACACTTACCTCACTCCAAAGATCACTCAAAGCTCAACCACATCTTTTCCTTTCAAACAAGCCTTCGAACCAACATATCTAGCAAATTACCAACCAAACGATTCAAAATAAACCTTAGGAATTACCTACGATTGCAAAAATTTCAATTTAGGTCATTATTGAAAAAGTCTACAAAAGTCAACTCCCGGGCTCGTTTGGTCCAAACCTAAAATTTGGACCAAAACTCGATTACCCATTCACCACTGAGCCCCGGTTATGTAATTTGTTTGGAAATCCGAACTCAATTTGAGGTCGAATTCCCAATTTTACCAAAATTCCTAATTCTACCCAAACCCCAATTTCCACCTTGAAAACACTATATTTTAGGTTGTAATCTTAGGAAATGTAAAGAAATGTTGAATGAAAGGAGGAAGGGTTCTATGAAAAATCGCCAAAAATCCTGTCAAGTTCAGATTTTACCTAGCTACAGGTGTCGTAATTTCGAACTCCGCAAATGCGAGAAACTCTTCGCAATTACGAAATCTCAACATTCATGTTGCCTTCACGGATGCTAAAAAATTCTCCACAAATGAGAATCAGAGGGGATCGCAATTGTGACCCCAGCAAATGCGAAAAATCCACCCCATCCCACTGCTTGCAAATGCGATGGTTTCTTCGCAAATGCGAGGCTCGCATTTGCGAGCCAGGCCTTGCAATTGCGAAGTATGTAGGCCTTATGCACCAGCAATTCATTAAGTTCAAAAACACTCTGTAGCATATGCGAAACTCACACGAGCCGTTGGGGCTCTAAACCAAATATGCACACATGTCTAAAAACATGATATGAACTTGCTCGCGCGATCATATCGCCAAAATAACACCTAGAACTATGAATTTAGCATCAAACAAAAGGAAGTTTTCAAGAAAACTCATGAACTTCTATTTTAACAAACGGATGTCCGAATCACGTCAAACCAATTTCGTTTCTCACCAAATTTGATGTACAAGTCATAAATATAGCACCGCTCTCAGGTTGGGCAGTCAGGGTCGCAGAAGGGCAATGACTCATTCTGAGGAACCTATACCAAGCTCCGGAACAAACTACGGACCCAGTATCAACAAACTCAAACGTCGGTAAATTCTTCAAAATCATTAAATATTTAGACTTTTAATTTTGACAAATATCAATAAATCGAGCTAGAGACCTCCGAATTCGATTCCGGGCATACGTTCAAGCTCCATATCACGATACGGACCTACCGGGATCGTCAAAATACGGATCCGAGTTTGTTTGCTCAAAACGTTGACCAAAGTCAATTCAAAATAATTTTTAAGGAAAAATTTCATATTTTATCAGTTTTTAAAATAAAAGCCTTTTGGAAAAAATACCCGGACTGCAGAGGCAAATCGAGGAAGGATTAAAGAAGCTACTAGAGGCTTTGAAACACAGAATTAGGTTCTAAAACTCTCGATGACCTATCGCGTCATCACAATCTCCACCTCTATAACTATCACGACCCAAACCAATGGGCCACGACGGGTACCCAGTACCTTACTCAATCGAGCACCAACATAATGTATCTTTTCATGTCATACTATCATAGATAACTGGGTCGGAGAGGCTGCCGAGAAATAGGTAGAATACAACAGGTAATTCCAACTTATACATAAGACCTATGGGCCTCTAGGACCAAATTAACCACTTGAACACTGAACATAGGCCGGAAAGGCCATATAATCTTTTACATACATGACATCTGTCTACAAGCCTCTAAGAATACATAATTTTCATAAAGGTCGGGACAGAGTCCCGCCATACCAAACAATACACATCTAACTCATACTAACCAAACAAGCAACTCCGAAGCAAATGGAGCACACTATATCTTCCGCTGAGGTGATAGCCTACTTGGAAGGCTCTCGACCTATCTATCGGGACACGCGGGCATGAAACACAGCGTCCCCAGGAGAAAAGGGATGTCAGTACAAATAATGTACTGAGTATGTAAGGCACATAAATAAGTGCATAACAGACATGGAGGAAATGTAAAGTAAATGACTCCACCTGTAAGTATGAATAACTTTATAAATCATGAAATAATTATAGTATCATGCATATGCGTATGAATGTCATGTAGTGCATAGGTACATGTCTCATAACATCATCAGCCTCTTAGGGCATCTCATCACATCATCTTGGCCACTATGGGCAAAATCATCAACGTATACCAGCTGATCAGGTGATGGTGCGTATATAACGCCACAACCTTTCCCATATACCATATATATATACACACACATACATATATATGCGTATATAATGCCGTCTGAGTCATGGATCAATGTACATGTATAAATGCATGAAATGCATAAGAAATACGTTAATAAGGTTTTCTCAGAATGCCATAAAAATCAATATGCCTTTCGGATGAACATTATCAAATAAGTATTTTTCTGGGACCCATGAACAGAAGATAATAATAATTCACATGGGGAATCAAGAATATAGACACCCCTAGTATTTCTATGAATAGAGTAATTTATGGAAACTATGCATTTGCTCGTTTCTTCTGTATAATTTCGATCATGCCAAAAAGAAAGAAGGGATGGTCTTAACATACCTGGAGTAAGGAATAATCTGTATGATATTCTGTTGAAGTAACTCACGTCACTATGAGGATAGATATATATGTCATTTCAGTCAAAGGAACATACATATAATCACAAACATCACTTTCTTAATAGAACTAGCTTTTGCTCCTCACATAAGAAAGTTATTTCCATGTTTTTAAAGAACTAATATGTTTTGCTTCATCTATCAATATATCTCTCCTTGAACTATGGACTTTGTAAACCACTCCATTTGTGAAAATATTTTTTTTTTCTCCAGCAAAATCTTTGCCTCATATTATTTGAGCTTATACATTACAATACTCAATTGTTCATCATAAAACCAGTGCCCCCGACAAATGTCCATTTATGAAACAAATATAACTTTATAGTACTTCCTCAACCCATAATAGACACTCGATTAGTCTAGATCTAAAACTAAGAGAAATTTCATGACTAGATCATTTTACTAGAGTCACATGGAGATGTGTCTGATTGATAGTTACAAACAAACGAAAGTAGCTAGTTGAAATATGCCATAGGATATTAGGATGATAAAAAATAGTGTTATTTATATTTAATGATGTGGGGGGGGGGGGTTGTATCATTATCAAAATTAGTGGGCTCTATTTTTTTTTTGGATGACTAATCTACAAAACTTACAAACCATGCCACCTTGATACATGACTTTAAGAGTAATTATTTTGAAAAGGATGGGGATGCCACGTAATACCCTTGTTGAGGGATTTAAATTTTATCCAATAATCAATTAGGTAATATTCCTCTACTCGATAATTAATCAATTATCTGCATAATTAAGATTATCTCAAATTACTTAAAATTTTACTTATTTTTAATACACTTTATACATCATACTATAATATACTTTACTATCATGATCATGTGATACCTTGTATGGTACTACTCTAAAAATACCGGGTATTTAGCTCGGGCCGTATTTTATCCCAAAATGCCAAATTTCAACGAAATTCATTTTCTTCGACTCGCTTTCTCTCTCACCTTCACAAATTTACTCATCACTTATAATCTTATAATCTGCCAAATAATCTTTTCCTTGGGCTCATGTAAATTACCTTACGACAAATTCAACGTACAATACTACAGGGTGCACTATCGTCGTAACTTAATGCTACGAAGCACATCATCGTAATCTTGCAGGGTGTAACATCATTACCCCCTTTGGAACATTCGTCCTCGAATTTTGACTGATGCTCTTATCATTTTCATAACTTATAGCTCTTGTGAATACCTTAGTACTCTCCTTGCCATTTAAGCAGTTGCTATGTAAATAAATCCAAAGTCTAGGGTATTCCCCCCTTTTGTTTTCTTGCTCGTATCATTACTTGTGGTCGAAATCTTTCTAATCTCGCAAATAATGCTACCTCCTGTCATGCAGCCTGTATGACACTGGCTTTGTAAGTGCGCTTATGTGATTCATCGTTCCTTTTTTCCTTTTACCTTTTAGTCAATATCTAGGCCTTACTTGTAAACATATACAAGGCTTAATAGGATGCCTCTCTGGGCATCTATAGGCGTACTGAAGTTCTTCGCTCGATACTTTGTAGAACTTGCGAATATGGCCATATCTTATTTCATAGATCTGGTTATCCATTCGTATGGCTTTACTGCATCTACATGGGTCATACTGTACCATAATTTTTACTTCAATTTATAATTACTGAGGTATGCTTACCAAACTCCAGTTAATTTTGTTTCCTAACCTTTAGGTATAAATCTCAGTCCTTTAATGCTCCTTCATTACCGTTCGTCTTAAGAAGGATGGCGTAACCTCATGTCGTACCCTGTAACTTGTATCTGCCCATTGTTGATTCACCTCAATGTTGATATACAATTCTCCACTTGAAGACTTGAAACTTCTTACGTAATACATTGTCGCTAGGTCTTACGTTGCATTAAGGAATATTTGAAGTGATTTCCATAATCGTATTTCATAGTGTCTCAATGTGATTCACCTTATGGGGGGTATCCTTGTCACACCCCAAAATCGAGGGACACGACCGACACTCAACCGGGTGACCCCAGCCAAGCGAACCTGATTTTCCTTTCCTATCCCACGCGTTACCCCGTGATTTCAATATACATCATTCAAGTAAAATAGCCATTTATAACTTAAGCATAAACTTTCAACTTGAATTCACTTCTAATTTTTATCATTACTAACAACATTAACACTACAACATTAACAACGTGGACAACTATTCCAAATCGTACGCTTACTACCCAAAATACATATATACTTTCCCCACATTGTGTCTACGGAGCCTCTACAAGTACAAAAGATTTATGTACTACTTTCCGGAAACAAGGCCCCGGGTATACCTTACACTACACCATAAACTCAAATTATGGTGACATGAGCCACACGTGGCCCCGGAAGGAAGTGGGGCTCACCAGAACAGCTGACGGAAGGGAGAGGAGGCACTACTGACGGTGGGCTGAATTACCTGTTGTAGAACCACCTACATTTATATAAGAAAATGTAGTTCCCCCGGCAAAAGGGACGTTAGTACTGTGGAATAGTACTACTATGTATGAACAAACTTTATCCCAGTACAATCAAACAATACACAAGTAAGAAACAGTAATAGAACCAATCAATCAATGCACGTGGAAAAGTACAACCAAATCATCAAGTTTCACAATCTCTCTTTTTCCCCTTTCAACATTACCATATTCAAGAGTTTCCCCGATTTTTCATTTCGATGATGATAACGATCACATTCCGTCCTTATTACCTCGGCCACCCTTACTCCCTTGCTCACCTTTATTAACTCGGACACCCTCATTACCTCACATCTCATCATCCTTATTAGTTCATGTTGCGGCGCGCAACCCGATCCCACCCGATAATCATATTCTGTAACAATTAACCACAAACAATCTTTCATTCATTAACACATACTTTCATATCGATACTCTCGAGCATTTACGAACTTTGTACATAATAAGACAGGCACATCAATACACCTTTCACAACCTCATATAGCACGGTAATATGACAATCAACTAGGACAATCAGAGCGTAGAATCTTAAGTCTCAATACATTTGAACAATCAATTCACATATTATCAACAAGGTACACATGTAGTATGCTCGGACCCAACAAGGGGATTCTACAAAGGTTAAAGTTAGCCATACGTACCTGGGGTCGAAATCCCTTTCTAACTTTACTCTCAAATCATTGGACCGACTAACACCTTTAATCTAATTAACAATGCGGCACATTTAAACTTAGAATTAGGAATCATGAACATGTCTTGAACTCATTTGAGCTTTCTATCAAACACTAGGTGTTCCTTTAGATTAAATAACCCCTTTTTAGTGAAAGGTTACTCCAACATATTTTCCTTTACTAGATTATGATAAATTGGGTACATGCAT